>JADBJO010004065.1:17500-30000 GCA_016801955.1 Conus betulinus | reverse complement strand
TGTGTGTGTGTGTGTGTGCACTGTATTTGTGTGGGGTTTTTTTTTTTCTGGTGTACATATTGTTTATATGGTACACCACCCATGGTGTACTAGAGATTCTTGTGTGCTTCCAGTGTGGAGTGCCATGGTTGATGTTTACATTAGCCGAGGCAGGCAGTCTGATGACCCCCCGATGAGTTCGCCCAGTGGTGTGGCGATCTAAGAAGGAATCCTCTTGTGGGCGCTGACCGGCGACGGGCCGGAAATGCCCAAGAGGGAATACTCTCGGCTAGACCGGGGAAGATACGGGGGAAGTTGATGGAGGTGCCAGCCCCATTATGTAAGAGGGAGGCCAGTAGTTGTGGGATGGGTTTACTATTTAAGTTGTTGGTCATCCTGGGATTTTAAGGAAATAGTTCTGATTACTATTTTTTATTTCAAACTTGTGAGACCTAGGATCACGCAATGTTTGAGAAGATGTGTATGCTTAGGTTAGAGGAACATGTAGGTGATATGAAGTTTGCAGTTAATAGCTACTGTTAAACATGTAAGACCCTTATAAATATTCATGAGGCGTAGGGATCTGATAGATAGCGTCCCTAGGTGACGCCAGGGGAAGCGTGGGTGCTTGGGAATTTACTGAGTTATTCAGTCAGGCCCCAAATCTCAAACGGAGAGGACTACACCTTAGTCTGTGAAGTGTGGTGTTGGTGTTTCTGATGGCACCAGAAATGTAAGTTGATGCATTTCTTCATTTCTGTATTCTAGTAGTGCATCTAAGTACTATGTACTTTGTGTTTTGATGTGTGTATATGTCAGACATTTGACAATGCTGCATTGTTATTATGAAATGAGAATTGATTGTTCCATGCTTTGTATTCTTGACTCTTTGGGTTTTCTATAGGTTTTATTGAGCACTACGATTTTGAAATTATTTCAGAAGTCGAGTCATATTTGGTTGTTTATATGTATGAATACATGTTGGAAGGAAAGACTTACTTAATTGCAGACTGGATTTCTTGGTTAATAAATGAGCTATTTTAATATTTTGTTTATATTTTTTAGCAATTAGATAAAGATGCAGTTTCCATGCTGTACATGATGTGTAGATTAAGGACTGATGGGTCCGTGCAGGATAGAAATTCAGTTTGGTATTCGGATAAGCGTCGGCCAGCATCTTCGGAAATTTAGTAGGCAGATGTACAGGTTATTTCGCGCGCTTTGTTGCATTGAGTCAGTTTGCTTATAAAATCATGGTTGCAAATGCAAGTTGACATTTAGAATGCCTTGCCTTAAGTAAAGATCTATCTGTAAAAAAGGCATGTGCATCTTCAAGGGAGAGTGCTATAAGTGCACGATTGGATAATACATGAATGAAAAAAGACGAAGTTAGTGATGTTCTGCGACAATAAAAAAAATAAATGAATGATAAAATAAAATACAGAAGTTATGGAGTCCTTATAAGGATATGTTATTGTAATTTGTTAAATGATAAATGAATAAGCAGATAGTATAGTGATGTAGTTGACAGATTATTCGTAGTGTTTCTAGAATTTTATAATTGAACAGTTGAGACAGGAGTCGTAAATGATGGCCGGTAAGGCATTATTGTTGTGTGTTATTGACTTATGGGGCTATTGTAATAGATGATTTTGCATTGCATTTTGACCGGAACAGTAAGCCATAAGTCTCTCTCTCTCTCTCTCTCTCTCTCTCTCTCTCTCTCTCTCTCTCTCTCTCTCTCTCTCTCTACTGAGTATATTTCTTTTCTCAAGAACATGTCACCATACCGGCTATAATGTATCTGTCTCCCTTATATGCATGATGAAGGTTACAGACTTGTTGCCTATATAGGCTGTTTGCCTTTAATATCGACGGAAACTGGCATATTTCTTTGTTGCTGTTTCATGTTTTTTTTCCCCATTTCATGAGGCAAAATGTTGAGCTTGATTCTGTTCACTGTCGATTCCTTTGACTGGTTGTAATTTGGGGATGAAGTCTGTTATTCCATGTTGCTTAATTATAGAAGCAAAGTGATGAGCAATTATGACGGAGCACATAGAATGAGATGGAATGGTTGTGTTAGGGACCTGAATCCCACATAATTGGCAGTTGCTGTTCCGACTTAGGGCAGCACAGGGTTGAACCGTGTCTTTGAGGTTAGGTTCACCCTGGTTTCAGAGTGATCGTTTTGTCACTCAGTTCTTGTTTGGATAGGTTATCATTGTTGATAACCTCTGCGCAAATCCAATGCAAGAGACTAAAAGAGCTATAGTGGTTGAATGTATGGTTCTGAATACCATAGTATAGCGCATTCCTGATTATGTGTCTCCTGAATGATATGCTCTGGCTCGCAGTAGAATGAGGGATACTTCATCCCTGAGACTGACCTAGCTTCGTAACTTTGCTAAATGATACTTTTCTGTCACGTTGAAGAACTTATGCAATGACTCGGATGTATGTGAACTATGTAATGGTGTAAGATGCATTTGTGGTTTACGTTCGTTTGCATTTTCATTTACAGGCCACGGTTGCTAGAGCCCTTTACTTTATTTTTCCCTTCACTTGTACCTTTGTCTTGTTTTTACTCTACGTTTTCTTTTCGCTTTATAGACCAAATAAAAAGAAAGAAAATCTTCACTGGGCCTGACTCATTTGTCTTTTTTGGATGAACCTAGTCCAACTTTCTCCCGAACCCGATCTCCCCTTGTGCGTTTCTTTACAGTAGGAACAAGCGGAGGTTTACATATGTTAAACATGTCCCTTAAATTTAAGGCTAATTCTATTCTTAACCAAACTTCCTTTCACTTTGTGAAGTCTTTCAAAAGTCTGAAGAATGGTGTGATTACTAAATTTACCTACACCAACCAACCGCCGTGGCGAAGTGGTTAGCGTCGTGGACTCCCGGCTGGGAGGTCGTGGGTTCGAATCCCGTCAGAGTCATGTGGGTTTTTCTGCCCCGACCTGCTCCTACCCAAAGTTGAGTTTGCTGCGGACTCAGTTGGAAAGACTGGGACCACACAGTCGAGTTTCATCCACTTTATGGATGCGTTTCTGAGGGTGTTGCTCAAATTTTCTGACCAACACTGCAGGTGCCTGTATCTCTCGGGCCTGGTTGACAGCGGGATAATATTATGAAAGGAAGCATAGAGTACAGCCTGTCATGTAGTCTCAGACCGAAATGGAAATCCGTAGCATCATCTTAATCATCCTTATTCTCATCAATCAGCATAAAAAAGTCTCAAATTCCGTGTGGCCTTCATGCCCTGCTCTCATGGTAACCTCAGTTTCGGTGTCCTCTCCACGTCTGTGGCTTTGGATTGGTTCCGTCGGAGTCACCGATATCGGCGTGTCCATGGGGGCTGTCGTTGGACGGGACGTGGTGGCGCCCTCCGGAGGGAGAGCTCACTCACGCCGGCTCCGCGACAAAGCAATTATTGTCGTCAGTAGGGGCTTAGTAGGTGGTGTCCTGCGTATGTTAGATCAGAACAGGCGCCACTGAACACCACCGAAGTGACTCGGCAGCAGTGCAGTGTCTCCTCCCGTGGGTTGCCTCTTGACGACTTGACTTTGACTGCTCCCTGTGGATGGCCGGTGCCGAGGCTGCGGCGGGGCCGACCAGGTTGTGGTTGTGGACGGGGTGTCGGAATGAGCGGCGTGGGTGCACTGCCTCTGAGGTGGCGCAGAGGTTGGGACAGCAAAAGAAAAAAAATTACCTACACTTGTGTTTTCCTCAACTAACAATTTGTTCCTTTCATGAATTGGTGAACTGTGGACTGCATCTCCTTTTGCTAGATCCAAGACTGGGATTTGAAACCAGTTCTTTGTCTTGAAACGCTTGCGTTGGAAACTTAGCGAATCTCACCAATATTTTGAGGTAAATTCTATGAGTGATCTCCTTTCCTGTGTCCATTTTTTTTTTTTTTTGTTTTTTTTTTTTTTATCCGCAAGTCAACACAAAGTGTTTCTTTCTTCTCTACTTTAGACGATGCGCAGTATGGTTTCGATACTTACCGGATGATGTGTAGCTTGTATGGCTAGTCTAATCTTTGCACGCTATACTTGTCATTTTAGGTGTACAGCAATAACTGTAACTGGTCACAATTTCTTCTCTTATTTTTTTTTTCTTTGTTACTGAAAATGTTGCTGAAAATGTTTCTCGTAGGTTTACGGTCCTGGCCATTTGATGACATCTTAATGCAACAGATGGCTGGAACACACACACACGCACACACACACACACACACACACACACACGCACGCACGCACGCACGCACGCACGCACGCACGCACGCACGCACGCACACACACACACACACACACACACACACACACACAACACACACACACACACAAGTGCACGTGCGCGAAGGAGCGTAATTATAATATTATCTCAGTTTTTGACGCATTCGAGTTAAAACTTTCTTGAGCCAGAGAACTCATAGCCAAATTCAGAAACATAAATAAGTGTTAAAAGAAAAAGATAAGATGTATAAACCAATTTGATTAATTGAAGCTCGTGGTGTGTAAAAACTGTTGAATCCGCTGTGTTGGTGTGTTCTATCCCAGGCTTTATGTCGATATGACTACCTGGTAATCAGGCTGTACAAAGTTATTCATCATCATCATCATCATCATCATCATCATCATCATCTGTGTGTGTGTGTGTGTGTGTGTGTGTGTGTGTGTGTGTTCGCGGTCGTTTTTTTTTTCTGTTTCTACGTCATTGTATTATTCCTGTGTGCGATGACTTACGGAGACGTTACGATTTTATGGGGTTTTGTTAACCTTTGATTCGATACACACAGGGAATAAATGGGTACTATTTGTGGCAAGGAAAGGAAAAGGTAAATATGATTGTTCCGTTACCACCACCACCACCCCCCCCCCCCCCCCCCCCCCCTTGTTAAAAGAGCTCTTTGGTGGTGAAATAAAAATCAATGTCTCTCTCTCTCTCTCTCTCTCTCTCTCTCTCTCTCTCTCTCTCTCTCTCTCTCTCTCTCTCTCTTGTACCACTGGAATCTGAGTCCAAGTCGAAATCAAGTTCTTTCCCTTTTTTTCTCTTTGCGTGCGCGCCCGCATGTGCATGCGTGATTGTGTGTGTGTGTTTGTGTGTGTGTTGAAGGGGAATTGGGTGTACATGTGCTTGTTGCGTGTGTGTGAGCGAGGGAGTGGAGGGGACACACCGTTTGTGTGCACGCGTATGTGCGTGTCTGTGTGATGTGTTTACGTTCTTGTATGCATCCTTGCATATGTGCGTGAGTGTATATATTTATGCTTAGATAGGGGGGTAGGCCGTTTCTATATTTCTTAAGAATCTTGTTTGCTTGGTTAGTTGCAATTTTTGTTGGTTTATGTCATCAATTGAAGAGCTGAACAAACGATGGTCTAATCATCATTTCCAGTTTGTAAGACCTTGACTATGTTGAGCGTGCATGTGTGTACTCCACTGGAAAAGGGGCAGAGAATCAGTAGCTCATTTGCTCGTGTTCCACCGAGCCAACTTATAAACGGGGGGGGGAGGGGGGGGGGAGGGGGGGGGATGACTGATGACTGAAAGCATATTGAAGAAATAAGGTGAATTAAAGAACAATGTCATTAAAGACAAACGGGAGATGTAGTTGTAACCCGCCGATTTGTAAGCAGCGCCGAAATTGTAAGCACTTACAAATCGGCGCATATTGCATGACTTGTAAAAACCGCCGATTTGTAAGCAGCACCGATTTGTAGAGCGCTCGATTTGTAAGCGCTGCTTACAAATCGGCGGGTGCTTTACAAATCGGCGGGTTAAGCCCCCGCCGTTTTGTAAAGCGTTTTACAAAACGGCGGGCGCTTTATATCCTGCTTCTTTGGATTAAAACGAGAAACTATTATTACGCTTTCAGTGATTATTCCCGCAACTTTGATGACTTTCTATTTTGCTCATCAAGATGGCGGACTGACACACGTCGTTTTGAGGAGCACACTAACGAAGAGAGAAAAAGACAAGTCTGCTGACTTATTTACTACTTCCTCCCCCCTCCTCTCTCTCTCTCTCTCTCTCTCTCTCTCTCACACACACACACACACACACACACACACACACACACACACACACACACACACACACACACACACATTGCAAGTACCCTTTTGCCCAGTTGTATGCCAACTTTCAGCTTCATCAAAGAAATACTTAGTTCTCAGTCGCACACTGATACGTATAAGTAGGGGTCTAAATTATGAATTCCTCGTTTATCTATGACACTCCTGAAGCAAATGATACTTGTTTGAGCGATTTATACACAGGAGGGAAAATATAAATATAACAGAGTAATAAGCAGAATTTCATGTAATACATGCGTTAGTCTTGAGTTATGTGACCTATTCGATTTAACTGAGTGACCTTAACCTCTCACACACCCTCTTTATCTGGAAGGCAAAAAGACTGTGCAGTTCATTGAAATGGATGCCAGCTCAATCCGTCAGTTATTTTCTGGAAGTTTTCAGAATATATAAGAATTGAAATAAGACCCAATTAGATCCAAAATGAAGGACGTTATTCATTTTGAAAGTGAGAAAATCCAAAATGATTTAGTCAAAAATTTCTTATTTTTGCTAAGATGTAGTTTTATGCTGGTTATCAACAGAGGCAGAAAATTCATTAGGGAATGTGTTCCTATTCCTTTGAAGTACAAGACATATTATGATCATGGGTGGAGCTTTCAAACATGGAATTTCATTTGTTTGAGACACGAAAGCAGATGAAATCCAACCAACACTCTCCTGCATGATTCTTTGCACTGCACTGCACACTAGTTTAACATTTCCCTATTCTCTTCACTCAGTATAAGCTGAGTTACGATTTCGTTTTCATTTGAGTGTGGAAAAATTGTGTGTTTATGTTATCGACTGTGAAATGTGCTTGAAATTGCGTTTAAAAACAAACAATTTTAGTTCACTTTGTAGTTCATGAAATGAACAAATATGAATTAAAACATGTCAACAATGTCCTCTGCTTTCGACTTCGAAATTTGATTGTGTGGGGTGAGTCAGGGCAAAAGAAATAGACTGTTACTCCCCCCCCCCCCCCCCCACTCCTCCCCCTCCAACACACACATATGCACAGGCTTACATACACAAACTGATATACATACACATATACCCACACACACATATGACACACACGCGCGCACACACACACACACACACACACACACACACACACACACACACACACACACACACACACACACCGCATTTCAGTCCCCCGTTTTGATAAAATAGAAAGTCATCAAAATTGCATGAATAATCACTGAAAGCGCAATTATAGTTTATCGTTTCAATCCAAAGAAACAGGATATAAAGCGCCCGCCCGTTTTGTAAAGCGCTTTACAAATCGGTGCTGCTTACAACTCGGCGGTTTTACAAGTCACGCAATATGCGCCGATTTGTAAGCGCTTGCAAATCGGCGCTGCTTACAAATTGGCGGGTTACAGTAGTCACACGCATTCTTTGTTTCTTTCAGTCGTGTTACACACACGTCTGTGTACATGCGCATATATGAGCACTCACGCACTTGCTTTCGCACACACACACACACACACACACACACACACACACACACACACACACAGAGGAAAGGACTCTCAAATGTTCATAAATCAAGCAATAGAGGGAATGACAGCCAACCAGCCAGCCAGCCAGTTCACCAGCCAGCCAGAGAGAGAGAGAGAGAGAGAGAGAGAGAGAGAGAGAGAGATGCATTCACATATAAGCCATAGAAGACAGGTTTTAAAATGCTCTGAAAGATTTATTCTTATATTAAAGCACACAGTGCACAACTACGCCAACATAATAGAAATGGTAGTAAGATGATAGTTGGTTCCGAAAGCCTTCTTTCTATGTGGTGTTGATACCAACCTCCCAGAGCTGCTGCTGGTCTGACTGCGGCCAGTGTAAAAGAGCCAAGGAAAACGAAAGAGCATGGGCACGCTGTTAAAACACGCACAGTCCCAAATTTTTAGAGGAACGGTTTGGGAATCACAACACGAAGGAAATCCGGCGATGATGTCAACATCGCATCAAAGCTGGAGGGTATAAAGTTTGGGGCTGTTCAGTAACTGGCGTGCAACATAGCTAGGTGATTTTCCACATGCTGGCTTCAGTGGCTGTTTGGTCGTTGGCAAAGGACGACTGTGGACAACTGTTATTGGTATAAAGGCTGGTGATCTTCAAATATGTAGCTCCTAATCTTACAGCCTATGACAACTCATTAACAGCCCGTGCAAGCCCATTTAATCGTTCCTTCAAGTCACGCACATTTGGTATACCTTAGGCTATGCAAAAAAAAAGTATTTTGTTTCAGAAATGCAAAGTTTCACATAGTGCCGTCGGTATAATCAGGTCTGAAATGATACGGTACGCAGTGCAAGTATGCGCGTGCGTACAAGATTTTCTGCGTAAAGGATTTTTTTTTTCTAATTATTGTTATGCCGTCGTCAGACTCAACAGTTCCTAACAACGACCAAAGTCCCTACTTCCTTAGCAACTCTCAGACTCACTTTATTCCTTTAGCGCGGGCCAGGTTTCTACCAGATTCGTGGATCTCCTAGCAACGATCAGACAGTCACAACTACTAATTTTCTTCAACGGCCAATATGCCCATTCGGTTTCACAGTACCAATGTATTTGACTGCCAGACTTACTAGTAGACTATCAGATCACTATGAGTAGCAAAGAATTACTGTCAATTTCATTGACTATTTTTTTTTTTGTTACTATGACCTTGGTATTATCAGGATCATCATTTATCTGATCATGGATAGTCTGAACGGTGAAGGATCAAGCTCTGATCAGATTCACCGGTCCTAGAAACGATGTTTGGTTTCAATTCAGAGTTCACCGAGAGTGAAGATCAAATTCTGTTATAATCAATACAAACAAAAGACTATCTTTTGGTTGCTTGTTTGTTTGTTTCTCCTTTAAGGAGCACCATCTGATCAGGAACAACAATTTCAACCAAGGAGCGAAGTTCAGTGAGATTCATCAATCCTTCAACTACCATCAAAGTGTGATTGATTTCACTCACCTGTCAACTGTCGACTGTATTCTGTCAAATTTTACGTGTTGTTCACCGTCAATTACAGTCTGTTTGATCTACCTGTGGTTTACCACTCACTGCTGGCTGTCAGATCTACTTTTTGTTTACCACTTACTGCTGGCTGTCTGGTCTGCCTGTTGTTTACCACTTACTGCTGGCTGTCAGATCTACTTTTGTTTACCACTTACTGCTGGCTGTCTGGTCTGCCTGTTGTTTACCACTACTGCAGGCTGTCAGATCTACTTTTTGTTACCACTTACTGCAGGCTGTCAGATCTACTTTTTGTTTTTACCACTTACTGCTGGCTGTCAGATCTACTTTTTGTTTACCACTTACTGCTGGCTGTCAGATCTACTTTTTGTTTACCACTTACTGCAGGCTGTCAGATCTACTTTTTGTTTACCACTTACTGCTGGCTGTCTGGTCTGCCTGTTGTTTACCACTTACTGCAGGCTGTCAGATGTACTTGCTGTCTACCATCAATTTCAGTCGATCAAATTTACATCATGTTATATCATCCGCAACAGCCTGAGAGATTTACTGTGTTTTATACTATCAGCTACAGTCTGGCAGGTTTCCCTGCAATCTGTCATCAACAGCACTCTGTCAGATGTGCTTACAGTTCAGCATCAACTGCAGTTTGCCAGATTCACCTGTTGTTTACCATCAACTGCAGTTTGCCAGATTCACCTGTTGTTTATCATCAACTGCAGTTTGCCAGATTCACCTGTTGTTTACCATCAAGTGCAGTCTACCATATTTACCTGTTGTTTATCATCAAGTGCAGTCTGTCAGATTCACCTGTTGTTTACCATCAAGTGCAGTCTGTCAGATTCACCTGTTGTTTACCATCAACTGCAGTTTGCCAGATTCACCTGTTGTTTACCATCAAGTGCAGTCTACCATATTTACCTGTTGTTTATCATCAAGTGCAGTCTGTCAGATTCACCTGTTGTTTACCATCAAGTGCAGTCTGTCAGATTCACCTGTTGTTTACCATCAAGTGCAGTCTGTCAGATTCACCTGTTGTTTACCATCAAGTGCAGTCTGTCCGATTCACCTGTTGTTTACCATCAAGTGCAGTCTGTCAGATTCACCTGTTGTTTACCATTAACTGCAGTCTACCATATTCACCTTGTTTTTACCATCAAGTGCAGTCTGTCCGATTCACCTGTTGTTTACCATCAAGTGCAGTCTTTCAGATTCACCTGTAGTTTACCATCAAGTGCAGTCTGTCAGATTCACCTGTTGTTTACCATCAAGTGCAGTCTTTCAGATTCACCTGTTGTTTACCATCAAGTGCAGTCTTTCAGATTCACCTGTAGTTTATCATCAAGTGCAGTCTGTCAGATTCACCTGTAGTTTACCATCAAGTGCAGTCTGTCAGATTCACCTGTAGTTTACCATCAAGTGCAGTCTGTCAGATTCACCTGTTGTTTATCATCAAGTGCAGTCTGTCAGATTCATCTGTTGTTTACCATCAAGTGCAGTCTGTCCGATTCACCTGTTGTTTACCATTAACTGCAGTCTACCATATTCACCTGTTGTTTACCATCAAGTGCAGTCTTTCAGATTCACCTGTAGTTTACCATCAAGTGCAGTCTACCATATCTACTTGTTGTTTACCAACTCTTACGGTTTCTGGCGGATGGTATCAAACTTACGGTACCTACATTGTAGCCTCCTTCCGGAAGTGGCTCGGACTCCACCGGAAGTAGACGGCGGTTCGGAGAGATAAAGTGAACAGGGGAGGTAAACCGTTCGGCTGGACAGGTCCCGACAGACTTGCATCATCACCCCGGTTTTTAGCGAGAGATCAGGACATCAGTGTCGGCACAAAAAAAAGGAAAGCACAGCACGCGCCCCCTAGAGGGAAGGTTGAAGAACCGGTCACTGGTCTCCACCCTGACACCGCCTCTCTCTTCTTGGCATCAACATGAGACTGAGGCAGGGGCGGATCAGGTTGCACTAGTAAGAACGGAATGCAGGGGGAAGGGGGAGTGGGGAGTGGGGGGGGGGGAGAGAGGAGGGTATGAATGGGAGAAGAAGAAGAATAACCCAAGAGTCTAAATGCCCAAGCAACGTGCAGAAACGATGACTGGCAAGTGGGTCACAGAAGGGAGGAGGGGGTGTTGGGTAGGCGGACAGGGGGCTGGGTGGGTGGTGATAAAGTAAGTGCGGAGTGAGAGAGAGTGAGGAAGAGTGGCGGGGTACACAGAGACTTATTCATCTGAGCTGTAACTCATTAACGGAAGAGAAACTGACGTTCTTAAAACCATGCGTAGAATAGGATGGAGGCAAGGAATGGAAAACGGAGAGACAGACAGACGGCCATGCAGCCGGCTGGCCGGACAGAGAGACAAATAAGCATGCAGACAGACAGACTGTCAAACAGTCAGTGAGAAAGAGTACGAGAGGGGGCGGGAGAGAGAAAGAGAGAGAGAGATGATAAGATGGAGCAATCCATGAGGCGAACCTTACAATAGCAGGAAATATGATCATGGGAACAGGTGAGGAAAAAAGACGGGTCGAGGAAGTGGGAAGGAAGGGGAGAGGACTGGAGGAGAGAGGGTGAGTGGGGTGTCCTAACCCGCTACCATGAGATGATAATCGCCTTCAGTATCGGATGTAGAAAACAGTTGTAAATGACGCATGCAGTGGCAATGGAAAAGGTGGTGGTTCTCTTGAAAAGTGAAATCTTGTTCCAAAAAGAAATGCGTTACACACCTCCTTTCATTCCTTCTGTATTTGAATTGCCTAATAAACCAAAAAGGTACCTTTCATTTTCATCTTCGCTTTTCTGTCTTTATGTTCATTTTTAAGGTTGTTTTTTTTTTCCCTACGAGAAAATGAACTGTCTTTTAAAGAAAGACAACAAAGTAAGTATTTGCACGCACCAGATGAGTGCAGATCAAAACACCTCAATTAGTTTTAGTTGTGTTCATTACTAACCAAAGTAAATTTTCAAACTTGTTTCACGGATAAGTAGGATTATTTGTCCGGAACAAGCCTTTGAAAGACTTTCTATTGGCACTATTCCGCAGGTGAATGTGTTGAATGGGAAGGCTATTCGCGAAACGTTGCACTATTTGTGTTCAATACTTTTTACACAAAATCTTGATTTTCATACATGAAATATTTTGCTTCGGTACCTGTTCGTCCAAATATGGCAATTGTTTGCCGTCTGATCTACGGATCGTTATAGGAGTTGGAGCCAACTCTTGAGAAATGTAGCTGAATACTTTCTCTACCATACGTAAAATAAAAAGACGGTAATAACAGCAATGTAAGAAATGATAATAACATGAAAGAGATGATGATGATGATGATGAAGAAGAAGAAGAAGAAGAAGAAGAAGGATTCTCCGACTGTTAAAAAAAAAACAACAAAAAAAAAAAAACGAAACCTCTCCTCATTCTTATGAAAGGTTTCCAAAGAA
>JADBJO010004065.1:7500-10000 GCA_016801955.1 Conus betulinus | reverse complement strand
TGTCCTTTCTCTCCATGTCCCCGCCAATCTGTCCTTTCTCTCCATGTCCCCGCCAATCTGTCCTTTCTCTCCATGTCCCCGCCATCTGTCCTTTCTCTCCATGTCCCCGCCAATCTGTCCTTTCTCTCCATGTCCCCGCCAATCTGTCCTTTCTCTCCATGTCCCGCCAATCTGTCCTTTCTCTCCATGTCCCCGCCAATCTGTCCTTTCTCTCTGTGTCCCCGCCAATCTGTCCTTTCTCTCCATGATGTCCCCGCCAATCTGTCCTTTCTCATGATGTCCTTTCTGTCCTTCTCTCATGATGTCTACTTCCATCTGTCCTTTCTCATGATGTCTACTTCCATCTGTCCTTTCTCATGATGTCTACTTCCATCTGTCCTTCTCTCACGATGTTTCTCATACTTCTACATCTGTCCTTTCTCACGATGTCTACTTCCATCTGTCCTTTCTCATGTGTCTACTTCCATCTGTCCTTTCTCACATGATGTCTGTCTTTCCTCCATCTGTTCCTTTCTCATGATGTCATATGTTCCTGATGTCCTTTGTCTTCCATGTCCTTTCTGTCTACTTCCATCTGTCCTTTCTCATGTGATGTCCATTGTCCTTTCCATTTCTCATGATTGTCATCATCATGTCCACACTGATCCTTGGTATGTTGATTTCTCTGTAAGAGGCACATTGGGCTGTGTTTTTCCCTTCCCTTTCCTTCTCATGATGTCATCATCTATGATTCCATACTCATGATGACCACACCCCATCTTTCCTTTTTGTATTTTGTTCCTTCTTTTTTGATTCCTCATCGATCTGTCGTTTCTTCCCATGGCCTCTTCTATCTTTCCTTTTCATGATGTCCTTATCCGTTGTATCTTTGTTTTTACATTCTTGATGTTGCTGTTTGTTATGACCTTCCCCATGACGTTGTCATTTATCTTCCTTGCAGATCGTGATGTCAGGGCTGTCCACTGTGTATACTTGTTTGGATAGTTGCACTGGCTGGCCAGTTCAGGCCTGTCTACTTTTTTTTTAGTTGTTGAAATAGGTACATTGGCGTATTATTAGGGCTGTCTACTTATTATGGTTGTTTGGATAGGCACACATTTAGGCGTGTCCACATGCACCATATTTTTATGTGACAGGTAAGAATAACCATTTCATTGCTCATGTCTGGGCGGGGAGGTGGAACACGGGAAAGGGGGAGATAGCGCGATAACATGGGCAGTGAAAATGACAAATTGTATATCGGTCGGAACTTTAAGCGTCGAGCACGTTGCATCACTGTTGGGTCAACCAGGCACCATGGTATTTTTGGTGTAGAATGTCCGTTCAACATTTGGCACCATGTCATTTTCGTTAGGTTATGCCTTCATAACTCGCACCTTGTAATTTTTCGGTGTAGGATATCCGTTCATATCTGGACCCATGTTATTTTTGGTGTAGAATACCCTTCATAACTCGCACCTTGTAATTTTCGGTGTAGATCCGTTCCGTTCATATCTGGCACCATGTTATTTTCGGTGTAGAATATCGTTTCATAACATCGCACACCATGTTATTTTCGGGTGTAGAATATATCCGTTCATATGTGACACCATGTTATTTTTCGGTGTAGGATATCCGTTCATAACTGGCACCATGTAATTTTCGGTGTAGGATATCCGTTCATGTGACACCATGTATTTTCGGTTTTTCCGTGTAGGATATGTTATTTTCGTTTCAAAGATATGGCACCATGTTATTTTTTCGGTGTAGGATATCCGTTCATATCTGGCACCATGTTATTTTCGGTGTAGGATATCCGTTCACATGTGGCACCATGTTATTTTCGGTGTAGGATATCCGTTCATATGTGGCACCATGTTATTTTTCGGTGTAGGATATCCGTTCACATTTTCGTGTGACCCATGTTATTTTCGGTGTAGGATATCCGTTCACAAGGGCCATGTTATTTTCGGTGTAGGATATCCGTTCATACCTGGCACCATGTTTTTTCGGTGTAGGATATCCGTTCACATGTGACCCATGTGACACCGTGTACTCCGTAGGTGTAGGCTGTTCGTGCACACCCGGCACCGTGTTTCACATTCTGCATAACATGTAGGCTGACATCCAGATCTACAGACTCCCTTCGTTTAGGCCAAAACGACATGGCCAACGTTCTCCTTTCTGACATCCACATGTACAGACTTTTCATCTTTCAGGCCTGAGTCCTACGGCCAACGTTCTCCTTTCTGACATCCACATGTACAGACTTTTCATCTTTCAGGCCTGAGTCCTACGGCCAACGTTCTCCTTTCTGACATCCACATGTACAGACTTTTCATCTTTCAGGCCTGAGTCCTACGGCCAACGTTCTCCTTTCTGACATCCACATGTACAGACTTTCCATCTTTCAGGCCTGAGTCCTACGGCCAACGTTCTCCTTCTGACATCCACATGTACAGACTTTTCATCTTTCAGGCCTGAGTCCTACGGCCAACGTTCTCCTTTCTGACATCCACAT
>JADBJO010004064.1:190836-214445 GCA_016801955.1 Conus betulinus | reverse complement strand
ACTACCCCGATAACAACGCCAGTCACTTTTTCAAATTACCTCAACTGTTTGACTTGAACGGAGATTATGAAGTGGGCCTGTCTGAAATCCTGTTCAGCAATACATACTTTAACATTGGAGCACAAGAAATTTGGATTCAGTTTCGTTCCAATGGAGAGTCCGATCAATAGTCGAAACTACTACCTGCGGGACTGTATGAATCAGCAGAATTTTTGACTCAGACTTTAAACCAAGTTTATTGACGGTCTGTGTGGAAAGAGAAAGAAGGCAACATCAAACTGTATTATAACTGTGCTACCCGAAAAGTGACAGACTGTATGATGCTGATAGGTTCTTCAGGTCACCCCGCATTAGAGAGACATCTGGAGTCTGGAGAGAAAGAGATTATGTATGGGAAAGGTGTCTATGAAGGAAAAAAAACAAAGTACAACTCCAACGAGGTTTTCAGGGTGTCTATGTCTACTGCGACCTGGTTCAACCACGTCCTGTTTCTGATGTGATGGTTCCCTTGCTCCGAATTGTCCCGACTGGGAATCAGACTACTGAAGAAAGGTAAGGTAAGGTAATGTTGCCTATAGCCCAGCCGACTGCAAAAGGCCACATCAGGGCTGTCACCATGTTAAAATCAACTCACCAGTCAAACAAGCCCCAACTAAATCTCCATCCAGCAAAAGAACAGGCAATAGGTCCACTCCAAGCGGTCATCGATTGCTGACAAGCGACGAGGTCTTTTTGAACAAAATGGGCCAGAAAGCACAGAAGGAGAGGAAAGAGGCAGAAAAACAGGCACGGAAGGCAACAGCAGAGGAAAGGAAGGCTAAAGCCCAAGAAAGGAAGGCAAAGCAGAAGAAACAAAGAAGCTGAAAGCTGCCAAGATGTCTTCCTCCACTGCCCCCACCACCTCGGCCACCCCCACCGACCCCATTCCCTCCACTTCCCATTGATTTGTGAACTCTGCTATTCTACTTACACCATGCATTATTTTTACTGTTCTTTTTCTTGTATGTTGTAGTTTTTGTCTGACACTGGCCTTGATTTTCATTCTCAAGTTCAATGAATTTAAAGTTTTTTTTTTTTTTTTATAAAGATTATAAGGTTTGAAATGTATACACCTTGTTGCTTTGCTCTGTGTGTGTGTGTGTGTGTGTGTGTGTGTGTGTGTGTGTGTGTGTGTGTGTGTGTGTGTGTGTGTGTATGTGATGGATAATAAACTCTGATATGGCCAAAACCCACCGTTTTTTTTCTCTCTGCATTACCAAAAATCAACTATTAAAGACATTGCCTGGACCTTCAGATGTTAAAAAATGTCAGAAAGCAAGAATTATTGTCAAAATAAACTGGTTTATTTTCATTGTTACAAAAATGGAGCACTTAGAAATTGAAACATGAAGAGAGCGAAATTGTATAGGGGGTAGGCGAAGTTGTACCAACACCGTGCGGTAGGCTTAAAACCCTTTCCTGATGAATATTCATGAGTTGACAAACTGCAGAGCGTCTGAAGATAAGATAAGATAATGTTGCTTATAGCCCAGCCGACCGCAAAGGGCCATATCAGGGCTGTCACCACGTTAAAATCAAAAAAAAATGTTAACCTCTTTCAAGAACTCAAAGATCGATCGCGTCAGGCGGAACATCTCTGAACAAGGTTTTCATGGACTCTGCTGTAAAATGTTTGTGTCTCACATCGTGCAAATCCCAACACTCTAAAAGAATATGTTTCATGTGAGTGGCACATGACACGGAATGCACCAAGGAGCTTCTTCACTCTTTAAAAGGTAGGAATGGGTAAAATACGAATGGCCGGTGTGCAGCCGGCACAGAACTGTTTCTTCTTTACGACCACCAGACGAAGACGGGAGGAACTCCTTTAGGTTTGGACGGATCTGAAAGAGTTTGTTATCCGTCTGTGTATTCCAATCCTCCTGCAGAGGGTCTTTTACATAATCGTTAATTTTGGGTTTCAAATCTGAGCAGGGGATAGGTGTGTTTGACAGTTTCTCTCTTGTGGCATTCTTGGCCAAACGATCCACCATTTCGTTCCCTCCGATGCCAACATGACCAGGAACCCAAGCCAGAAGAATGTTGTAACCCTCCGCTGTCAACTTGGTAAAAAGTTCAAAAAAGTGTAAAAGTTCGGGGCTGAAGAAGGTTGCGCCAGCTATGGCCTCCAAAGCTGACAGTGAATCCGACAAAACCAGAAAGTCCCTCTTCGTAGATTGGGAGATTATCCGTAGTGCCAGAACCAGAGCTGTAAAGTTCAGCAGAGTAAGCAGAAGCGTCTGAAGGAATATGTTCTAACAGTATTTGAGAAGGAGCACCAGGGCAGTAGGCTGCACAGGCCACTCCATCTTCAGACTTGGAACCGTCAGTGAAAATTTTCTGATAGGATGAGAATTCGAACAGAGGTCAGCATACAAAGCCTTGTATGCCAGAGAGCTGGTGGACTCTTTGCGAAAAGCTGCTGCAAGATCAAAACGATCTCTGGTGTGAAAAAGGTCCACGGAGGCTCATCTGGAAACTTGGAAAAATCGGACACAACTCCTAGGTCTAGACCTGCATTCCGTGCGTGAGGCTGCATACGAAGACCAAACGGCGGAATACAGTTAGGGTTGTTTCGAATTTGCTTTGAACTGAGGGTCAAAGACACAGTCATAGGCAGGGTTTTCTGTTCAGAGAACAGTCTGTCTGATATAGTAGTTCAAAGATAGTTTCAGCCTGCGGTTGGGACAGTGAGGGTTCACACCTGCCTCTGCGTACAGGCTGTACACAGGGGTGGTGCGGAATGCTCCAAGACAGAGACGAAGCCCTTGATGGTGGATAGGGTCCAAGAGTTTTTTAGGTAAGACGGTCTTGCAGAGCCGTACACAGCACAACCATAGTCCAGTTTGGAACGGACCAGGGCTCTGTAGTAGAGGTGCAGCAAAGTTTTTTAGCGCCCCCCAGTGTGTGCTACTACCCCGCAGAATATTCAGAGCTTTCTGGCAAGAAGTTTTGAGGTTTTTAATATGGCTGAGAAAGTTCAGTTTTTTTTTTATCAAAAATAACCCCCAGAAATTTCGCTTCCTTAACAGCTGGAATGGTGGTCTTATCCAGAAGAATTTCAGGATCAGCAAAAAATTGACGAAAATTGTGAAAATGGATTGACTGGGTTTTTACGTGAAAAGGTAAACCCGTTTTCCTCGGCCCACTGTTGAATCCTGTTGACACAAAGGAGTCGCCGCTGTACGCTGGCGTAAGAAGCTCCAACTGCGTACAGCGCGAAGTCGTCAACGAACAAAGAAGACTCAGAGCCCTGGCTTACCGATTTCACAATGTCATTGATCTTAATGCTGAAAAGGGCAGGAGAAAGGATGCTCCCCTGAGGTACACCCAACTCCTGCCCATGGATGTCCGAGAGTGTGGTGCCAACACGCACCTGGAACTGTCGATCAGCCAGAAAGTTTTCGATAAACATAGGCAGATAGCCACGAAAACCAAGTTTATGCAAATCCATATGATCCCTGATTTCCACGTGGTGTCATATGCTTTTTTCTAGGTCGAAAAAGATAGCGACCACATGCTGCTTATTGACAAAGGTTGCGGATGGTGGTGGTTTCTAGACGGATTAAATGGTCAACTGTCGAGTGGTACTTGCGGAACCCGCACTGTTCACTGGCCAAAAGGCCGTCGGTTTCCAGCTTCTATCAGGGCTGTCACCACGTTAAACTCAACTCACAGGTCATTCATCCACACAGTTCTTTTTAAAGACATCGTCTAAAATCTCATCCAAAACTTTGTTAAAAATCTTTCCACTGTAAAATCTCAGATCCTACACTAAGTTGTACTGCCCCCTTAGGGGCCAGTTCTACCTAGAAATTGACCAAAAAAAAAACCCATGTTTTTTTGAATTACTGCAAACAATAGTAATGAAAACAATCTTTAAACTATTTTCATATATGCAGTTTAAATTTTTCGCTTATTGTAAGTAGTTTTGGAATAAGAGCCTTCCAAAGTAGGTGGATGTGTGCCAAAAAATCCCACTTTTGACGAAGATTTTCTGGCAATTTTGACTCGCACCACAGCTATCGAAAATACGAAACTGCTCCCTCCCTAACAGCAGATAATAACGCCTCCCGGTAGTGACGTCATCCGCTATGTCTGCTCCCTGACCTGTAGCGTGTGTTGTGGATTTTACAAACACTTATCTACAGGAGTCAGCCGGGCGCCGATTGGCTGACCCTATGACCTATGAATAGATAATGTGCCGCTTCCGTTTTTGGCCGGTTTCCTGTTTCCGCTGTTTCGTGCGACTTTCGATTCCGACACCTGCAGTCGTCAACTTTGCTTTTTCCTCTTACGATTCCGAGTCATGGCAGGCCAAAGAGGTAAGAAAATCTCTATTATCTATGAAATTTCAAGTTGGTTAAAGGTGCAATCCTTAAGTTTAGCTTCTTTGATCGTCGATGAATCCCTGAATGACCGAGGAGAAAGATCGGTATGGTTGTTGTGAGATTCTCCTGGAATGACGAATCCGAAAGCATTAGTACTGAAACGAGCGCAGCTGAAATGCAAACTTTATCTGCTATTATTTTCAGAACGGCTGACAAGGTACGTATATTAAATGGTGACGCCTACTGTAGTCCAGGTGACAAATTTCATTCGGCTGACCTCTACTTTCGCTTTGTGTATAAATTCTGGTTCATCTGCAAATATCACTTCTACTTGCACAGTTGTTTTCTTTTCTTTTTTCCCCCTCCTATGATAGCGCTATTTTTTTTTAATAATATCACCTCTGCCTCCATCAGTATTCTTAGTTTCTAGTTAACAGTTCTTTATAACAGTATGAATAGCTGTTTCTGCGTGTGTGGATTTCTGGTGATGGGTGATGGAGTACTTCGTGAATGTGTTACCGTTAGTCTGTGCGTTCTGGTGACGGGCAAATTATGCATCTGAAACCTTTTTTTTTTTTCCCCTTTACTCATATTACCTCTGCCTCCATCAATATTCTCAGTTTGTAGTTCTAACATATCAATTATCAGTTCTTTGTAACACGTACCTGTTTTTAGCGCGTGTGGATTTCTAGTGATGGGTGATGGAGTAGTGCATGTGTGTATTTGTGTCTGCATTCTGGTGACGGGCAAATTATGCATCTGAAACCTTTCTTCCTTTAGCTCCATTCTCTTTAGAGGGCTGTAAAGTCTTCTTTGTGTGCTGTGTGTCGTGTGCAAACTCTGGATCATTTTATGAGCTTCCTAATCCTGTGCTGTGTTACTGTTAGATTTTACAATCTATGATTTTGACAGTAATTAGGTCTTGTGCAGTTCTGTGTGTCTGCTGCTTTTATCATAGTCTTGCTTTCAGGTGATGCCTGACTTGCACACATTATGGACCACTTCAAAAATTTCCACAAACATTGCATTTGCCGACATTTCACTTTTAACTTTGAAATACTGTATACCTGTTTTGAATAGCGCTGCCCAAAGTTTTCCAGCGATATCCAATAAATTTTGGTTGTACGAAGGCTACCTGGAAGCTGTTGTCACTGTGAGAGGGGAGAGCTCTGCTGGGGGATGAAGCGTTCTGACCTGGGGGTGGTTTGCCGCCCATTTGCTATAGAAACCAGAGCCCCAGCTGTATGGGCATTCATGGCTAAAAAGAAAAGGCAGAGGTTTTATTGACCCACTTACACCAAGTGCCGACATTCAGCATTGGCACTCCCACACACTGCCCACTGACTGCGTCAACAGTCATGTGCTTGGGCTTCATTGTCAGCAAAAGCGATGTTTTCGGGGTTGAAAATGCAAAAAAATAGCAAAAGATGTACCCTTCTTCAACTCATAAACACCAGTAAACGATGTACGCAGTTTTACACTGCTCAGGGGACTTAAAACGAGGGATTTTAACACAATTCCTACCGCACACAAGCGGCGCTCATTTTTGACAATGACTCCCATTTGCATTGTTCTGCTGCGACGTCGACAGTGCCTTCAGTTAGATAATATCTGGGGGCCACTCCGGGAAAAAAAAAAAACATTATCTGTTTAACAATACTACCGCACACAAGCGGCGCGCTCATTTTTGACAATGACTCCCATTTGCACTGTTCTGCTGCGACAGTGACTTCAGTTAGATAATATCTGGGGGCCACTCTGGGAAAAAAAAACATTGTCTGTTTAACAATACTACCGCACACAAGCGGCGCTCATTTTTGACAATGACTCCCATTTGCACTGTTCTGCTGCGACAGTGACTTCAGTTAGATAATATCTGGGGGCCACTCTGGGAAAAAAAACATTGTTTAACAATACTATACCTGTTTAGACATTTAGAACAGAAACAACAAACATTCTGCAACATTCATAAAGATTTCTCCTTTTTTAATGCAGGAACCCAGTTCCACGGAAAATTACTTTGTATGAATTGGGTTAAGTGTGCACATACCGTACTTTTTGAAGTCAAACATGGGCCACACATTACACAGTGTGAGAAAAACTTGGCTGTAAAATAATGATCTTGTTTACAGGTAGCACCCCTGAAGAGCTGGCCCGACTCTGCGGGGAAGGCCCTGAGGGATGGCTCAGCTCCAGCCACATCGTATATCTGATGGACCGCATTAACGAGATCCAGGACACGACCATCGCCTGGTGCATTTCAGCATCATCCCCGACCAGTTGCAACGCTTGGTACGTGGCAGGAGAGAACACACAGAGAAACTACTCCTTGTAGCCAATGTAGGAAAAAATATGGATAATAGTGTATTTTTTTTCCACCCCCATGAGGTCAGGGAGCCAATGGACTGTCATAACAGTAGACCTGTCCGACTACCCTATAATACGTTACTGTGATAGCAATGCTTGGGGTCACCCACCTGATCTGTTGCAGGTGGTGTCTTTGTACACCAGCGTATTGGGGTTACATCAGCTTTCTGATGTGTCTGTCTGCATGATGCACACCTCCACACCCCTAGCTGGGACCACCGCTGTTCAGGGGCTTGTCGCAACTACCCCATCCAAACTTGGAGCAATGTGTGTGGGCTGGTGGTAGTTGTCAGTTGTGTCATTGCTGCACTTGATGACAGGCTTTTCAAGATACTGACTGGACCGTGCTCTGGTCTGGTCACCTACCTAAACTCGCCAACACTGTATGAGCGGTATCTTTGGAGGGTAGTGATCAGCTGGTTCATCATGAAATCGGTTGATATGTCAGCTATCTGGCAATGGCTGCCCCATGCACCGTCTGAGGATACCGAGTTTACTGACCACACCTATAGTGCGGCAGCCGCTGGGCGAAAAAGGAAGGCCACTGGCAGTGCATCCACACCACAGGACAAACAAGCAAAGGGTGCAACACCACAGGAAAGACAGGAGAAGGGGGACACACAGTGGGGTACACAGAGCAAATGGACACAGGGGGAAGTCAGGGGAAGGGAGCACACCACAGGGAAGTCAGGGGAGAGGGAGCACACCACAGGGAAGTCAGGGGAGGGGAAGCACACCACAGGGAAGTCAGGGGAGGGGAGCACACCACAGGGAAGTCAGGGGACAGGGAGCACACCACAGTGAAGTCAGGGGAGAGGGAGCACACCACAGAGAAGTCAGGGGACAGGGAGCACACCACAGGGAAGTCAGGGGAGGGGGAGCACACCACAGGGAAGTCAGGGGACAGGGAGCACACCACAGTGAAGTCAGGGGAGAGGGAGCACACCACAGGGAAGTCAGGGGGGAGGGGGAGAGGGACACACACAGGGAAGTCAGGGGACAGGGAGCACACCACAGGGAAGTCAGGGGAGGGGGAGCACACCACAGGGAAGTCAGGGGAGAGGAAGCACACCACAGGGAAGTCAGGGGAGGGGAAGCACACCACAGGGAAGTCAGGGGAGGGGAAGCACACCACAGGGAAAGTCAGGGGAGGGGGAGCACACCACAGGGAAGTCAGGGGAGGGGAGCACACCACAGGGAAGTCAGGGGAGGGGGAGCACACCACAGGGAAGTCAGGGGAGAGGGAGCACACCACAGGGAAGTCAGGGGACAGGGAGCACACCACAGGGAAGTCAGGGGAGGGGGCACACAGGGACAGGGTGCACACCACAGGGAAGTCAGGGGAGGGGAAGCACACCACAGGGAAGTCAGGGGAGAGGGAGCACACACACAGGGAAGTCAGGGGAGGGGGAGCACACCACAGGGAAGTCAGGGGAGGGGGAACACACCACAGGGAAGTCAGGGAAGTCAGGGGAGGGGGAGCACACCACAGGGAAGTCAGGGGAGGGGGCACACCACAGGGAAGGGAGCACACACACAGGGAGAGAGAGGGGGGGGGAAAACCATGGGCACGACCGGTAAGACAGCTAGACGGCAGGGGACAGGGACAGCTAGACGGCAGGGGACAGGGACAGCTACACAACAGGGGACAGGGACAGCTACACAGCAGGGGACAGGGACAGCTACAGGGAAGGGGACAGGGACACCTACACAGCAGGGGGACAGGGACACCTACACGGCAGGGGACAGGGACACCTACACAACAGGGGACAGGGACACCTACACAGCAGGGGACAGGGACAGCTACACAGCAGGGGGAGGGGACACCTACACAGCAGGGGACAGGGACACCTACACAGCAGGGGACAGGGACACCTACACAACAGGGGACAGGGACACCTACACACACAGGGGACAGGGACACCTACACGGCAGGGGACAGGGACAGCTACACAGCAGGGGACAGGGACACCTACACAGCAGGGGACAGGGACACCTACACAACAGGGGACAGGGACAGCTACACAGCAGGGGACAGGGACAGCTACACAGCAGGGGACAGGGACACCTACACAACAGGGGACAGGGACAGCTACACAGCAGGGGACAGGGACACCTACACCTACACAGGGACAGGGGACAGGGGGACAGGGACCTACACAGCAGGGGACAGGGACAGCTACACAGCAGGGGACAGGGACACCTACACAACAGGGGACAGGGACAGCTACACGGCAGGGGACAGGGACACCTACACAACAGGGGACAGGGGCAGCTACACAGCAGGGGACAGGGACACCTACACAACAGGGGACAGGGACACCTACACAGCAGGGGACAGGGACACCTACACGGCAGGGGACAGGGACACCTACACGGCAGGGGACAGGGACAGGGACTACACAGCAGGGGACAGGGACAGCTACACAGCAGGGGACAGGGACAGCTACACAGCAGGGGACAGGGACAGCTACACAACAGGGGACAGGGACAGCTACACAACAGGGGACAGGGACAGCTACACAGCAGGGGACAGGGACAGCTACACAACAGGGACAGGGACACCTACACAGCAGGGGGCAGGGACACCTACACAACAGGGGACAGGGACACCTACACAGCAGGGGGCAGGGACACCTACACAACAGGCACCTTCAGACATGAATACAAGTTCAGACACTAAAGACGGGCGTTCTGTTTGTTCCTTTTGCAATCAGTCTTTTACTACCCGTCAAGCACTACATAAACACAAGCGTTGCAAGCACCGTGTGGAACATGACAGCCAAAGTACACGCACTCCACGCTGTATTTGCCACCTGTGCCCCGAGTTCAGTTGTAAGAGTCTTCAGGAGCTAATTGCTCATCATGTGAATGATCATGGTGAAGATATGACCATAGAAAGTGAAGATTTTCAAAACGAAGAGGAGTTTGATGCATGGAAGAAGTAGGTAGAGAGAGAGTCATCATCTCAGTTTGTTAAGGATAGTGGTAACAAAGCTTCCACAGACTACATCACCTCCTATTTCTTTTGCCACCGTTGGTCAGGAAAGACATACTGTGAATGATCATGACAGGAAAAGGTCTGAGAAGATTCAGGGTTCTAGTAAAGTTGGGTTTAGGTGTACAGCTTTCATGGCAGTCAGAGGAGGTGGGATAGCAGTATTATTTCTGTCCAGTACTGCTTACACCACACTGGCCACTGTCAGAAACTCGCTCATTTCTAACAGTGGTAGCGTTCCTCGACGGTCGTAGCCTAATCCCAGCTCAGTTTTGCAAAGATTTGTTTCAAATTTTCCAAGAATTTTCTGCAATAATGGTTTCTTTCCATCATCATGTGGTATTGTTTGGGTATAAGGAGATACTGTACTCCAATTCCAAAACTAACAGCATCGAGGTGCCCAGAAGAGAGGCTGATGGCTATGGTTTGGGAGACGAAGTACAGGCCAGATACCAAGGCAAGCTATATCCCGCCATCATCTTTGGGATAGGAGGTAAGTTGGTTTTTCTTCTTCAACACTTTTGCCCAAGGTCGGGGGGGGGGGGGGGGGGGGGGGGGGGGGGGGGGGTGGGGGGGGGGGGGGGGGCTGCCCCCACTTTTTGAAATCCTAGATGCAACTCTGTAGAAATCCAGTACCGGAATAAATGGAAATGTTGGTACTGACGACAGAGGAAGAGAGGATAGAAAAGAAGGCATTATATCCTATTGCTTGCAAAATTTTACCTTTATAAGGTTTACATGAAAAATGCAGTGCCCATTACGCAAGGCGTTCTTGGTGTATTGAAACAAAGATATACAGATCTTAGGTACGTACACTTTTTGGAAGGCACGTTGCCTCTCTTCAATGAACAATGGGCAGTATATCAAACACTAGTTTCATAAAGCTTTTCTTCTGTAATTGAAGAGTAACGCCTCTGGTGGATACCTATGCTGGGGTAGACGGTTGCTTGTACTGTCGGTCTTTTTCCCACTGGAAATATCCTCCATCAATCTTTAAAGGAGCCTTCTTCATTAGTACACTTTTTGAACTTCTGACTAACACAGGGGTAAGGCTCATGATATATCGTATACTACTATGTACAACTAGTACTGGTACCTTGTTACATTTATTTTTTTAAAAATTATTTTTTTTATTTATTTTTCTTTATTATTTCTTTTTAATTAGTATCTTTATCACTTTAATTAATACTACTATTTTTATGTTAGAATCCCATATAATGTGTAGGCTCAGTAATAGGTGCTGATGATGTTGTTACTGTTCTAATCATGAAATCACACCGGGTCGTCTAATTTGTCGACATTGTGAGTTCCCCTCTTTCTTTCCTAATTGAACAATGGGGGTCAGCTCTATGTTTCTTGTGCATTCTTGGCTACTCCCTTGCTCTGTCCTTCTGTTTTCGCTTTCGTTTATAATGGAAGGATGGATGACATAGTGGAGGTGCCACAACTCCTCCTTTTCTTCCTTAGTCCAAGGGACAGAGGCAGGCAATATTATTTCACCTCTTACAGTCTGGTCGCCCCTCAGAACTTCGACCTTACTTCCGTTGTTGTTAAGGTTGTTGCTATTGTTTGTTTGTTTGTTGCTTACGGAGGGGTGGTGGACACAGTGTCAATTCTAGGGCGCGATCGCGCGAGATTTTCGCACTTTTTTGGACCTGCTCGCAAAAAATGAATCCCAGTGCGA
Organism: Conus betulinus; assembly: GCA_016801955.1. Classification (NCBI taxonomy): domain Eukaryota; kingdom Metazoa; phylum Mollusca; class Gastropoda; order Neogastropoda; family Conidae; genus Conus; species Conus betulinus. Next base: position 203,026 of record JADBJO010004064.1, on the reverse strand, counting down.
GTCACGAATCGCGTTTTCAGTATAGCGCTCGCATAATTAACAAGCTAGCGCGAGTCTTTAAAATCGTCACGGCGGCGCCTCTTTCGCGAAACTCGCTTAGCGCTGCAAAATTTGCCTGCCACTGAGCGACACACTAGGTCTACATACACGCGGTGCAGCTGCAGTCAGAGTTATTTTTAGCACCTGTGTTTCGGTGGCTTGGATTGGTTTATAATGAATCCACGTGATCTATTTGAACCAACCGGTGTTGATAAACCAGCCAATCTTGGCGACCCTAAAGCGCCATACTTTGTAAATGTGTTGAAGATGAAACGGGGATATATGCGACTATTCGCAGGGCGTCAGCCAGGCTACGATTGGCTGAACCTTTGACCCATGAATATATTAAGTACTCTTGGAATTTCCGGTTTCGCGCAACTTTTTAATCGGCTTCTGACACACGTGTGCGGCACCTTGCAATCTCACGTTCCTACGTCTTTTCACGACCGATCCACTTTGTTTTGGCAGACATGGCGCATCAATCTAGAGGTAAGTGGCTGAAGAAATTCATTACTGAAAGAGAATACGTTTGTTGATGCCTTGCGTGACCACACCCCCTCCCCCCCTTTCCTTATACGTTTTGTGTGTTTTGATAAAAATCTCAAATTCATGTTTTACTTTTTTTTTTCAGAAGTATTGAAAAGGTATGTATACCGAATACTAGCAATTTCCTCAGCACTGCGGTGGTGTGGAGTTTCTGTGTGCAGTAGTAGACGTGTACTTTCGCTTTTGTTGTGCTACTTTCATATACTTCTACTGCTTCAGTGGGGGTGATGGGATTTCTGTGCACAGTGTGCAAGCGTATGCTTTGTGTATTTTTTTTCAAAAGTATTGAAAAGGTATGGATACCAAATTATAGCAATTTCCTCAGCAGGTGGTGGATTTTCTGTGTGCAGTAGTAGATGTGTACTTTCGCTTTTGTTGTGCTACTTTCATTCTCTACTGCGTCAGTGTGGGTGATGGGATTTCTGTGCACAGTGTGCAAGCGTATGCTTTGTGTACTTCATACTTTTATCCTGACGTTCTTTTTAGCCACCCTCTCTTTCTTTCTGTGTCTTACTTATAACTTACTTACATTTTGTGTGACTTTCTTTGGTGATGGACATTAACATACTAGATAGTGTGGATTATAAGGTAATTAGCTAAACTATAGTCACTCTTGACATGTTTTGCTCTGTTTCTCCTGCAGATCTTCATTGCTTAAAATCTATTAGTCTTACACTGTCATAATTTGTTCTATCTCTTCAAAACTTTTTGCTATTACTTCTTGCTTTGAGACATGTATCTTGGGACTTTTAAACAATTCACCCCATCTTCTCTGCATATTCCAAAGATTTTTTAATAGAAATGTTTGTATTGAAGCCACAATGTAGGCAGTAATTAGCCTTTTATGCTATGTAAATGATGGTTTCATAATAGTTGGTAGGAAGTAATGACAGTTGTGTGGAAACAGCAACCAAAATTTATATCTTTAATCACTTATCAGCATGTACATAATTTGTTTAAACTGCATTTGTCAGGAATGCCTGGTAGGAAGCAATGCGATCAGGGTGTAATATAAGTAAATATCTTGGCTCAGTCTACATAGCAATTAGCATGTAATAGTATGTTTTGCTTTGAGTATACTGAAACTATTGAAAGCTTGTGTATACAGACTAATCGAAATTACTGGCTCATAGTCATAAATCTGATGGCATAGGTATTGAGGAGAGGAAATTTTTATCATTTCACAGTGTAGTAGAGACATCTCTTTGTTATGTTTTGTTATGCCATTAGCATAACAGTAACACTATTTTTTATCTGCCAGGTAAATCTCCTGAGCGGCGTTTCGAGAACCCTGGCAAATACCGCGAGGAAAGGCGTTGGTTTGAGGCCAACTTCCTGAGGCCAGGCTTTGTCAGGGATGATCCCCGGCTCAACTCTCTGACTACATGGTCGAGTTCATGGACCTGATATGGAACCATCCCAGCCGAGAGATCCTGCAAGAATATGGTATGTCACTATGCGTGAACTCTGTGTGTGTGAGTGTGTGTGTGTGTGTGTGTGTGTGTGTGTGTGTGTGTGTGTGTGTGTGTTCTACCGGTATATTGTTTGGCATGCACACATGTATGCTCATTACTGTTCGAGTAGTGTTTCTCACACTATTGCCATCTTCAGGGACAGGACGGTACTCCGGTGCTGATAAATCCCCACTAAAACAGAGCTGGTAGGCTACTCCTTGATACGCACTCGCCTACTGCAAGTTATTTAATTCGGCCCACAAACATTGCAGATACATATCTGTTGTCAGCCGATTGGAAAAACACCAGTTATGCTGGAAAGTTCAGTTAAAAAGACTTGAAATGGGAGTCACAGCAAAACAACAAACACCTTAGGTCTACCTTCTGTGATTTGCCTAAATTTTACAGTACAGAGCTGTTGGGCTGAAAAGGTGCATATATCATTTTTGGATTATCTTTAGGTACACCTCCCTAAAGCTACGTTGTATTTTATATGTTGTGCATTTTTGAGAACTTCAGTTGGACAACATTCATGAAGGTGATAAGGATGAAAATCGTCTTTTCTTGTGTTTTTTCCTTTGAACAGTACCTTGGTATCTTAGATACTATGCTCTATTGTTTGCAGGGAGCACCCCTGAAGAATTGGCCAGGCTATGCGGGCAAGGCCCTGACGGGTGGCTATGCTCAAGCCACATAGTGTGGATTCTGGATAGGGTCAACGAGGCACAGGACACCTCCCTTGGACTATGCATCTCTGCATCTTCAGCAGGTGAGCTGGCCCGCATGATGCGACATAGGGATACCAGCAACATAGAAAGGCTAGTTCTGGTAGCTAATGTTGGTAAAAACCCTGACAATAGTGTTTTTCTTTCCACTCCTCAGAGATCAGGTAGCCACTGGGTTCTGATAACCGTTGAGCTCTTTGATGAGCCTGTTATAACTTATTGTGACAGCAATGGATGGAGTTGCCCACCAGATTTGTTGTTTGTGTTGTCTCAGTACACACAGCATTTTGGTATTCATCAGCTGACAAATGTACAGATACGTATGATGCACACACCAACACCACTTGGCTATAACCATGCCTGCACAAGTCGGTGCATGGCATATCCTGTTCAATCTTGCAGCAATGTGTGTGGACTTGTGGCGCTGGTTGGCTCTGTCATTGCTGCACTGGACCGCAGGCTATTCAAACTACTGACTGAGACAGATCCACGTTCTCCTCTTGTCTCCTCTCTGTATTTACGTAATCCACAAGGTTTGAGAGGTACCTACGGCGGGTTGTTATTTCATGGTTCATCCGAAAAGCAGTAGACATGACACCAATCTTTCCTCATGCACCATTTGACGCATCGGATTCCGCAGATTTTGCACATCACTCTTATGCAGCAGCAGCAGGCGGCAAAAGGAAAACTGTAGCACTGCACCACCGCAGGATAGGGGGAGACAGGGCAAGCAGGCGCGGGGACCAGCATCACAGGGGCAAGGCACAGCATCACAGCGAACACAGGAGGGGGGTAGAGCTCCACAGGGGCATGGGGACAACACCACAGGGAAAACAGGAGGGAGGTAGAGCACCACAGGGAAAACAGGAGGGAGGTAGAGCACAGGGAACACAGGAGGGAAGAGCACAGGAGGGGGGGTAGAGCACCACAGGGAACACAGGAGGGGGGGTAGAGCACCACAGGGAACACAGGAGGGAGGTAGAGCACCACAGGGAACACAGGAGGGAGGTAGAGCACCACAGGGAACACAGGAGGGGGTAGAGCACCACAGGGAACACAGGAGGAGGTAGAGCACCACAGGGAACACAGGAGGGGGGTAGAGCACCACAGGGAACACAGGAGGGGGTAGAGCACACAGGGAGGGGGGGTAGCAGCACCACAGGAGGGGGAGGCAGAGCACCACAGGGGAGGAGGGAGGGTAGAGCACCACAGGGGAACACAGGAGGGGGGTAGAGCACCACAGGGGCATGGCACAGCACCACAGGAGGGGGGTAGAGCACCACAGGGAAAACAGGAGGGAGGTAGGTAGCACCACAGGGAACACAGGAGGGGGGTAGAGCACCACAGGGAACACAGGAGGGGGTAGAGCACCACAGGGAACACAGGGAGGGGAGGTAGAGCACCACAGGGAACACAGGAGGGGGTAGAGCACCACAGGGAACACAGGGAGGGGGTAGAGCACCACAGGGAACACAGGAGGGGGGTAGAGCACCACAGGGAACACAGGAGGGGGGTAGAGCACCACAGGGAACACAGGAGGGGGGGGTAGAGCACCACAGGGAACACAGGAGGGGGGTAGAGCACCAGAGCACCACAGGGAACACAGGAGGGGGGGTAGAGCACCACAGGGGCAACACCACAGGAGGGGGGTAGAGCACCACAGGGAACACAGGAGGGGGGTAGAGCACACACAGGGAACACACAGGAGGGAGGTAGAGCACCACAGGGAACACAGGAGGGGGGTAGAGCAGGGAGGAGGGGGAGGTAGAGCACCACAGGGGGAGGGTAGAGCACACAGGGAACACAGGAGGGAGGTAGAGCACCACAGGGAACACAGGAGGGAGGAGGGAGGTAGAGCACCACAGGGAACACAGGAGGGAGGTAGAGCACCACGGGGAAACAGGGTCGAGGCAAAAAAGTAGATTATATTTGTGTCCGTTCTGTGACTGCCACATGTCTTCACGTCAAGCACTTCACAAGCACAAACGTCGTTTCCACCGTGATGAGCATAACAGACAGACTTCAACTTTCCACATTGTCTTTGTCATGTATGTCCTGATTACAGCTGTGCCACTATACAAGATCTAATAACTCATCACAAGAATGTGCACAATGCAGACATCCATGTAGAAACAAAAGAGTTCTGCAGTGAAGATGAGTTCAAGGTGTGGAAGAAGCAGGCAGAGAAAGATTCATCATCTCAGTTTGTGAGAAGTTTTGGAAGCAAACAATATAAAAAAACCATCAAGTTTCATATTTTTACTGTCACCGTCTGGTGAAAGAAGAGTGAGTGTAAACAATGATGATAGAAAAAGAGCAAGAAGGGCACAGGGCACCCGAAAAATTGGTTTTAAATGCACTGCATTCATGATTGTAAAGAAGAATTCTGTCAGTGGAACAATTTCAGTACATTACAGTTTGCAACACACTGGTCACTGCTTGAAACTTGGCTATTTAAAAGTGTCCGATGAAATGGAATCCATGATTGTGGGCAAACTGGCTCAGGGTGTTGAAGTTGATAAGATTAAAGATCAACTCCGAGACAACATTACTGACGTAAACAGGGACGCCTTAGTGACAAAGAAAGACATCCGTAACATCCAGAAACGGTACAACATTAACCGCACTCATAAACATCCCAATGATGCTGTGAGTTTGGACATGTGGGTTAACGAGCTGCGGTCAGACTCGGCTAATCCAATATTATACTACAAACCCCAAGATACACCACACAGTATTCTCAAAACAACAGATTTCCTTTTGTGCATCCAAACAGACTTTCAAAGAAATATGATGAAGACACATGCTTCTAAAATAATCTTGTTGATTCTACACACAAACACAACAATATGATTTTCAGCTAATTACTGTGCTTGTGCTGGATGATTATCAGGAGCATGTACCTGTTGCCTGGGCTATCGCTAACAGAGAGGATGCAGAAGTTTTAGAAATATTTTTCAAGTCTGTGAAGGAATCTTGTGGACAAGATTTCACTACAGACATTTTTGAGTGATCTAGCAAATAATTTCTATAATGCATGGTGTAAAATAAAAATTTTTCCCCCACCCATTAAAAGATTGTGGTGTTCATGGCATGTTGATAAATGCTGGAAATTTCAGCTCAAAGCACACATACCCTTTACTGATGTCAATCATCAGATTGCCTACAGTTTTTTGAAAATTCTCCAGTCAGACACTGATGCAATACATTTTCGCACATCACTTCAGCAGTTCCTTTCTTTTCTTAATGAAGTTTCACCTCCCTTCGAAGACTATTTTAAGAAAAACTTTGTCGATGGCAACAAAACTGCCCTTTGGGCTGCCTGTTTTAGAATAGGAGCAACTGCAAACACCAACATGTTCGCTGAGGCGTTCCACCGCGTCCTCAAGGGACAACTACTTCGGCCGTAAACAGAACAGGCGGCTTGATTCTCTTCTGATGGTACTGTTGAGAATTTCCAAAGACTATCTTGTTGAACAAGTTATAAAAGTAGAGAAGGGAAAAATTACACATCGCTTGCGGGAAATTACAAACAGACATAAAGATGCACGTAGTGTGGCAAGTGTACAGAGAGTTAGTGATGCTGAGGCAGAATGGTCTGTGCCCTCTGCAACCGTCAAGAACAAAGTGTATTACGTGACAAGAGTGACTGATGCATGCACATGTAAGCTGGTATGCCAGTTTTGCAAGGTATGCATCCACATGTACACATGCTCCTGTCCTGATTTCCTGACAAAACTAGTCTCATGCAAACATATACATGCTGTACACATTGGTGAGCAAGCACAAGCGGAAGAACACCAAAACAGTTAATGATACAGAAGGAGAGGATGATATAAATATGTTTAAGGCACTTCTTTGCCAGGAGAAACCCGAATGTAGTACTGATGTTGAAAAATTAAAATTAGCTATCCTCAGTAAAATGAGTGATCTAAATGAACTGATAAACAATACTACCAGTGTGGAAACTTTACAAGCTGTGTTTCAGCGTTTACAAGATGCCTACACTGTAGGTTGTGGACTTCAGAGTTGTTCTGCCTCAGAATTTGAAAAAAAGGCAACATATCCATCAAACAAGAAGTTTGAACCACAACGTCGACTCTTTTCAACAAAGCGAAAGAGAAAAAAAAAAGGTATCTAAATTAACACTTAATAAACCTGATAGATGTGAAAGAGAAAAAACTGGAAGCACATTTATCTGAAAATCAGGCACATCGATGCGGCGTATGCTTTCGTGAGGACGACTGTCAGAACACTGAACTGGTTGATTGGTTTGAGTGTGCAACGTGCAAGTGTTGGATACATGTTGCATGTGAAGTACAGTTTGATGACACTGATCTTACTCAGTGTTCTCTTTGTAGAAACAAGTAAGCCCAAGGAAAAAAAGTAACTGTAAATTCCAAATTTGCCCTTGCCATCCCAGATCCAACTAATGTTGTTCAAACAATACCACCTTTTTTCTTAATTTTGAATAATTGTTGTTGTTGCCTCTGATTTATTTAGCCAATTTCTTTATCTTTTTTAAACTGAAATCAAGCTGAAAATATCTGAAATCAGTTAAATAACTGACAATTGCAAGCCCTGTTCCAAGCAGATCAACAGTCTACATAATAACTTTACTGTTAATAGCGTCCAGGATGTTGTCCATAAGTTTTTGACAGATCATAGGACAGAGAATCATTAGATTCACTTTGTTAACATATAAAAAACACAATATCAGTGGCTTCAGGACTGGTGCATGTGTACATGTGAGTAAAAAATATTCACTTCTATTGTCTATCTTCAAAAAGGAGTTATAGTGTAATGACATTTCATTTTGTTGAAGTTGAAGACATTTGTGGTATCCAGGAAAAAAAAAAAAGCTTGTGTCACACCGTTAAGTGATTCCATTTAGTCAAAATTATGCAATTTTCAAATTTTGCGCCCGTTTCAAAATAACAATTAACTAGAAGGGCAAATTTGCATTTTGGTTGTGTGCCGAGAAAATTATGTACATGTAGAACCAGTGACATCATTTGTTGTGTTGTCCCACTCACTATAGCTGTGTGATGATAATGTTAGTCCATCACAGCTTTTGATGCTGAATGAGCATAGAATACCTAGAAAATTGTTAACAGTATTGCTTTGCGCACTTTGGTTATGAGTATCCAAAATATATACAGAATACCTGATGAGATGTGTACCATTATCATTGCATCTTTTGTTTTGTGATACATTGAACACATCCTTGTACATACAATTATTTAGAATATAGTTGCTGATATGTCTTTGTCGCATCATGCACAACCAACTCATCTGATGTTTTTTGCTCTGAGACAGACAATCCTCGGTTGCTGTTCTGCAAACTTGTTGCCTCATGTCCTCATCAGATACATTTATGTATTAATTCTATGCATGATACTTTACTTACTGGTATGCACCATATTCATAATATAGTTGCTGGTATGTCTTTGTGGCATTATGCACATTCAGCTCATATGATGTTTTTTGCTCTGACTCTGAGATGGATAATCCTCGGTTGCTGTTCTGCAACTTGTTGCCTTATGGCCTCAGAAGATAACTCTATACATTTCTACGCATGATACATTGCATACCTTTCTGCTGTTCCTTATGCTACGATGCAGCTTGGTGTATTCTGATTACCAGGGGGGAGTCTTTAGCATAAAAAAAAAATGTAACTGATACTCTTGTATTACAAATGTGAGTGAGAGAGAGCAGGCAACTGATTATTTTCTTGCATAAGTCTTGTGCATACTGTGTGAAAGAAAAACTGGCTGATGGCTTTCCAGAATAATGATGCTCTTTTGTATGTATGTGAGAATCAGACTCTAATCAGACAGAAAGGGGGAGGGCTGATTACATTCTTTTCCAACAATTTTGTTGTTTTCTGGAGTAATCTTTATGAAGTAGGTGGCTAATTATTGTCAGACCAACTGATCTTGTTCTCTTGAAACAGTTTGTGTAAAAGAGAGTATGATCTTCAGGTTCAATGATGAAAGAATAAGAAAAACTGCAGGCTTCCTAGAAAGGGGCAGGCTATTCTGTTGAAAGTGTTATATGTATACGTGGAAGAGGAAGATTCATGCTATTGGCTAACAATTTGTTTTGTTTTGTGCCAGTTTACATGCTCACTGAATAAATTTGGTGATTTGGTGAAATGTGCAAACAGGTTTGTGAGGTGTGTGTGTGTGTGTGTGTGTGTGTGTCAGTGCACAAAAAAGACTCAGCCCATAAAACTAAGCATGCTGACAAGGTATATTTATATAAAAAAAAAAAAGGAAGACAATCACTATTTTTTGTTTATGTTTACCTAGACATTTTTCCATTAAATTTTGGGTGGATTTGCACTCTGTCAAGGTAGGGCCGAAAGGGATGTGAGAATGTGTATGAAATAGACCACCACTTCCTTTCAGAGAACATATGCTCAGAAAAATGCTTATAAGGGTGCATGTGATCCGACAGCTGTTTCTTTTGACACCCAATAATTAAGCATGCATCCTAAGAGGTTGAAACGCGTTGTGGGTTTGTCTTGTGACTCGTTTGTCCACGTTTCTCTCTGGGCGGTTCGCTGACATTTATTTAAGATTTGTTTAGATTTCCGCGGAATCAACAATGACTTCAGTTATCAAGGAATCAACATCAAGAACGATCACAACGTGACAGACCTGATCTTTAACGTCACCCAGAAGACAGGCCCATCCCGATGTGTAGTGCTCCGCTTTGAGGGTGTCACGCCCTGGAATAACCCGGACAGTCTGGTCAGCTGCTCAGTGCTCACACCGAGGAACCTCATGCACCGGGTGACCTACGCTGTATTTCTGCCTGTCTTGTGTGTGATTGGTGAACCTGGCAACGTCATCAACATGGCGGTGTTCTACAGGCAAGGCCTGAAGGAACGGATCAACGTGTGTCTTTCTCCTTGTCTCTCGCCGACTTCCTCAACAATCTCTGCAACATGATCTTCTATGGAGAACAAGCCTGTCTGCAATTCGTCTCTGGATTTACGATCAAAGAAAGGTAACGACGGGTAAAAACGGTTTTACACATACAAATGACAATAGATGTTTTTACTGTTGGAATTTGGCTTTCCTGTAGGAGATATCACTGCGCGGGCTATAGCAAAACAGCCATACACCACATCTGCCATTTCACCAGGCGACATTCTGGGAGGTGATACTGCGATATTTCATCGCTATATTGATGGAAGAATTGCTAGAAAGAAATGCTGCACTTTGTTTTTCTTTTTTTCCTCGACTGCTTAATTGTTAGCATTTTCTATTGTTTGGTCAATCAGTGGGAGATTGCATCTCTTAAGAGATCCAAGTAAAGGTTGTTCTGCCACAATTCTTAGCTGCTAACAATGCTTGGGGCTATTGAACAGCAGAGCTGACCACTCAGACTGTTCCATATCTTTTGATCTCCCTTCCATCCTTGAATGGATCCTCAAGCATAGGCTCAACAAGACTGTCCCTATGTTTTAATGCTTTTAGTTTTTCAGCAACTTTTTTCTCTCTCCACACTTTGGTTTTGTTTCATTTTAGCTACCCTTCGCTGGCTGCTTTGGGGGTGCTTGTGGATCTTTTTTTGAACGCTTGGTGAGGAGAACACCACAGAATTATGGACTGTGGTGTGTCTCTATTGACGCCAAGAGCAACAAACACAATCAGCCGTGTCTCCCTGACGAGTTCGATCCAGGGGACGAACGGAAGCAGGCTATGAGCAGGCCATTGAAGTAGATCAGGCCATGTAAGTAGGGGTGATCTGCCTTTGATCAGGCCATGATCATGGGCCAGTAAGTAGATCTGCCTTTGAGAGGGGATTTATGATGGTTTTGCCTTATGCAGCTAGGAGTGGGAAGGGTGTCCATATTGATACACATTTACTTAATTTTATGTTCCACTTTCCGTCATTTCACAGCACCTCACCATCTACTCTTTTTAAAGTTACAAATCTTTGCTAAGTCCATTAGCTATAATGATGGAGAATTGTTGCCTTGCACTTGTTTTACCCCAATGCTTAATTGTTCAGCATTTCATATATAGTATAAGGAACATATACAAAAATAGGAGAAGAGGTTCTCTCATATACAAGACGAATATTGACCAAAGACCTTGTCCCAACGTGCTGATTAGGCCTTGGATACCTAGCAAACATGTACGTTCTCTGTACTTGTGTGTGTGCGCGCGCGTGTGGGTGCATGCAAACGGGAAGTCTGCTGCCATGTGTGCCTGATTGCGCATGTTACGCGTCATTACAATACATGCAAGCATGCATTATGCGTGTACATGAAACACCAAAAACCAACATGAAGGCAGAGTTTATGTGGATAAAAAGGTATGGAAATGATGATGCAATATGAATGAAAAAAGTGCTGAATGTTGGGAGACTCGCCCGTGGACAAAGAAAGGAAAATAGATCAGATCTTGGGAACAGCAATTATCAGATCTACGTGTCATTAGAAAAAACTAAAAAGAGCAGGCAGGCAGACACATGTACAAAATGTCAAGATTCCTTTGAACAACCACTTTAGCAGGGAAGGTGGGGAAAAAAAACCACCTGCTTCGTTGATATCTCAGGACATAATTTCGTGTAGAAGTGATTGTGGCGCTTTTTCGTGGTGGTTTCTGATCCCGCTTGCTTTAGCCTTTGTTGTTCAAAGTTACGTTTACAATAGGTGTATTTGACAGAGGAACGTCACGTTCACCACGACGTCAAGGATTGGCTCTCTTTTTGCTGGAGTTAACGAAACGCTGCACATCAGAGTATCATGAATATCTACAAACAGGAATGGATTGTCCTTAGATTACATTACACTTAGGAGCAAAAGCTACATGGAAATGATATTACCCCATCCCCGTCCCTCCACCACCCCCCACTCCCTCCACCCTCGTGTAGAGGCAGATTCAGTTGAATAAAAATACCTGTTTAATCCTTCTTTATATTAAGGATATTTATATACAAAAAGAAATATTGAGAAGAAACAAGTCTGTGGGATCCAAGTGCAGACAGCCATGAGCATTTCAAGTTAAGATAAGTACAATGTCACAGTTGGGCTAGATTCTGTTCATGACGCATAATGTCAGAGTTAGTTAAAGTATGTCATAAGGCACAATATTTACAGCTAGGTTCGATTATTGTCTGTGGCACACATTGCAACAATAAGGTGATTTTATGTCCATAAAGAACAATGTGCACCAATAAGTGTACAGTTGTTGGCATTTTATGACAAGATGCACGGCTAGCATTAATTATTGTTCATGACCCAGAAATGTCAGGCTAGAAGTTAAATATTGGCCATGGCCACGTGATGTTACGGCTAGGGTAGATTCTTTAATTCAGGACACGGTAAATGTTACAAGCTGTTAGATTGCAGTACAATAGATGTGATGCGAAAAGGTCCCCTCCCAGGGGGGGGGGGGTGGGGGG
>JADBJO010004064.1:185836-188336 GCA_016801955.1 Conus betulinus | reverse complement strand
ACTAGTGTGTGTTCTAGCTATTTTGAAGCACAGAACATCATAGCAGAATTAAACAAAAGCTACAGCAAACGAAACACCTGCTGAAAGAATACAACGTCTGAACCTAAAGGCAGACGACGACTGCTCTTTACCCGTAGACTACTAGTCAGAAAAAACCTCACTTTCAAATATATCAATGTCTTGAATTTCATCCGCGAAAAGAAATGAGGAATAAAACTGAAGCGTAAACAGAGCTTGACAATAGGTGGTATATCTGTTCAACATTTCCCTAAAACAGACTGGATCCCATCATAAGCTATGTTTCAAAACCTGCGACGTACCCCTCACGCACGGACCAGTTCTGTGAAGAGTATTCCCACACTGTCTGCTGCATACACAGAGGACAGACAACGCGGAATGTGGGTTATCGTCACAACTGCATGGCTGAAGGATCTTCCCAACTACCTGTCGCATTAAAGAAGATAGAATGCATGGTGTGGGGCTTGTTGTTTGAATTAGGTGCGCAGGACATCCCCACACTTAGTGTTGATTACCAAAGACAGAATATGAGCAGCAGGGCTTGTCGTCAGAATTAGGTGATGAAAGACATCCCACATTACTTCACGGTCTTAGCGCAGTTTTAATACGGGGGTTGGGTTTTACCATCAGAAACTAAGAAGAAAAAGGACGTTCCCAACTAACTGTCGGCGTAACGAAGATACAAAATGCACGACGTCGGGCTGTCCATCAGGATTAGGTGATGAAGAGCACACGGATGATGTCTGTCAGCATCGATTAAATCTGCTTCCACGATCACTGCCTGTTCTCCTACCATTTTCAGCTCAGACAAAACAAAAGACCAGGTCTGCGAGGATCTTGACGAGAATATCAAAGCTGAGGAAGCAAGGCATACACTTAGTGTACATCACTATTACGATCTTCTGCCCCGCTAAAAAACCAGCATACAATCTAAGCAGTCACTCTTGGCAGATTATGCCGATGTCAGGCGGCGAGATTTTTTAAAAAGTGTAGATTACGCGATGCATGCATAGTGTCGGACTGCTGAAGAGACCAAAGGGCAGTCAGGTCCACCTGCAAGATGTAACAATGTTTGTTGACTGCAGGAGCGCCACAGAATGGTCAGAGTAGCTTTCAATACAGCAAGGACTAAGGGACTAAACATCATGACATTGGACACAAGGACTTAAGAAAGTATCAGCAGTCACGAGGAAAGCGCTGAGACTTGCAAAACTCTTGATTAGTCTGTTCAAACTACTAGTTTCAGACAAACAAATAGACTGTCGTGACTGTGAAGAGAAACTATGTCGGGGAAACTGAGAGAAACCTTCGAAAACGCTTGACAGAACACAAAAGGGAATCATCACCAGTAGGCGCCCACCTACACGCCCAGCAACATCAGTTCGATTATGACAACATCAGCGTTCTCGACCGTGACAATAGATAGATGGTTTCAGCGTGGGGTGAAGGAGGCTATACATATTGCCGCCAACAACCCCACACTCAACCGGGACCGGGGCAGACACACCTTGCCATCGGTGTACAACACCCTCATTGTTCAGTCACATGACCAGGGTTCGACCCGTGGTCGTGTGCACTGAACTCCAGTTCACCCAGTAGCAACACCACCACTGAAGAGAAGGGACGGAGGTCTGTCGAAAGCTCCAGTAAGTGCTATTCCCAGCTCATGGTTGATAAAGTCTTGCATAGATATGTATTCAGACATTGCACTTCGCCATTAATCTAGACACATGTATTCTGCCATGACTCTACATGTATCACTCAATGAGTACATGGATATGTATGCACGTCATAACTAATAGACAATGCTCTCCTCCTTGACTCCATATTATACCCACCAGGACTCCTTCATGTTATAGAGATCCCCATAACTCCATTAGAAATACCTACCACCATGATTCTTAAGCATGTATCCGTCCATGGACTCTAAAGCGGATATGTCCATGACTCTACAGCATATATATATCCAAGACTCCAAAGATGTGCATCCATGAATCTATAGAGCTATGTCCAACCATACTTTAAACATGGTCCCACCATGGCGCCATGAACATGAATCCTACCATATTACCCTGATCATGTATCCCCTCTTGAATCTATTATATCCTCCAGGGCTCAATAGGACTGCATCTTGCCATGCTGCCATGCCATATGTATCCCACTATGATAGGCTCAAAGGTCCCTTACATTTTATACTGTTTGCGTAAGTTTTTTAGTTTTCAACAACTTTTTTCCTCTCCACACTTTCGTTTTGTTTAATTCTACTACCTTTCGCTGGCTGCTCTGGGGGTGCTGTTGGATTCTTTTTCGAACTCTTGGCGGTCGGAACACCACAGAATTATGGACTGTGGTGTGTCTCTATATCTGACGCCAAGAGCACAGACACAATCAGCCGTGTCTCCCTGATGAGTCCGATCCAGCGGACGAAAGGCCTCGGAGCAGGCGATACATGTGTCTTTGAGAGGGATTGCGATAGTTTCCT
>JADBJO010004064.1:172500-182500 GCA_016801955.1 Conus betulinus | reverse complement strand
CCTTCTCCCTCCCTCCCCCTCTCTCTCTCTGTTTGCTCTGACGCGCTATTTTTTTTCATATAGTCGGTCCCAGAGCTGTGTGGAAAGAACCATTTGCTTGATTATGCTTATTTTGTCGGCCTTGTTCAAGACAATTTCATTTTGTTTGGTTCGTTAGTGCACACAGGGAGCGGGAATGGGGATAGTGTTAGGGTGGGGTTAAAGATATAACACAAACCAAAGTGCAAGTACATGATGATGGAATCTTCACAGACACAAACCACTATCTGTCATCTATGTGTGTGTCTGTCTGTCTGTGTCTGTTGGTCTGTCTGTGTGTCTGTGTGTGTCTCCCTGTCTCTGCCTCTGTCGCCATCTCTGTCTGTCTGGCTGTCTGTCTGTCTGTCTTCTTAGACATAAACCACTATCTGTCGTCTGTGTGTCTGTCTGTCGGTCTGTCTGTTTGTCTGTGTGTGTCTGTCTGTCTGCCTGTTTCTCCCTCTCTCTCTCTATTTATCTTTGATAAAACGCTCTCTCTGTCTCTCTCTCTCTCACCACACACACACACCACACACACACACACACACACACACCCCACACACACACACGCACGCATGCACGCACGACGCACGTACGCACGCAGAGAGGTGTGTGTGTGTGTGTGTGTGTGTGTTGTGTGTGTGTGAGAGAGAGAGAGAGAGAGAGGAGAGAGAGAGAAGAGAGAGAGAGAGAGAGAATGAGAGAGAATGAAAAACCTGACCACCCACCTCGTTTGGTTCTGCCGGCGCGGCGCGCAAGCACGCACACACACACACACCACACACACACACACACACACACACACACAACACACACACAACACACACACACACACACACACACCACACACACACTTACACACACACACACACACACACACGCACACACACCACACACACACACACACAACACACACCACACACACACCACACACACGGAATAGCAAAATTCGCGTCATCTCTCTCTCTCTCCTTCTCTCTCGCTCTCTCTCTCTCTCCCTCTCCACTCTCTCTCTCTCTCTCTCTCTCCTCGTTAGATGTTTAATTCTCGTACTATCATTTCTTGCAGTCTGGGGGTTCTTATTGCGAAGTGTTTTACATAACGTATAGATGATGAGTGCACTTTCAAAACTTGTGGATATGTAATCCCTCCCCTTCCTCCACTTCCCATCTTCTAGCCCCTCACACCATCTTTTGGTCTGTTGCCTATTCACAAACGCGTGGACTGTATTAGGTCATTTTTGCACCTACTTTTCTCTGTCTGTCTGTCTGGTCTGTCTGTCTGTCCTCGCACTCCGTCTCTCTGTCCTCTGTCCTCTGTCTCTCTCTGTCTCGTCGCTCCTCCTCCCCTCCTCTCTCTCTCAATCTGTCCCTTCTGTCTGTTCTGCTTGTCTCGCTCCTCCCTCTCTCTCCTCGCTCTCTTCGTCGTCTGTCTGTCGCTGTCTGTCGTCTGCTCCTCTCCTCTCTCTCTCTCTCCCTGTCCTCTCTCTCCTGTGCCCCTGTCTGGTCTGGCTCTGTCCGTCGTCTCTCGTCTCTCTCTCTCACTCATTCTCTTTCTCTGTCTCCCTGTCTCTCTGTTCTTTCCTATTAGTTTCTGGTCCTCCGTCTGGTCTCTTCTCGGGGCTCGTCTCGCTGCGTCGCTTCGGGGACATCAATTCTCTGTTTTCTGTCCCCTCTGTCTCTGTTTCTATCTGTCTGTCTTTCTCCCTGTCTCTGTCTGCGTCTCCTGCTTTCCTTCCTTCTTCTGTCCCACTCTCTGTCTCCGTCCGTCTGTCTGGTGTCTCATGTTTCTATCATTGGGTGTCTGGTGTGTCTGTTGTATTGTCCCTGTCTCTCTCCGTCTTCGCTCGTCGTCACGGGACCACGGGACTCTCGGATCCGCCCTCGCCCTCCCGGTCCACGTCTTCTCTGCCCTCCTCTCTCCTCCCCCCTCCTCTCTCCTGCCGTCTCTCTCTCTCCTTCCTCTTCTCTCCTCTCTCATCTCTCTCCGTCCTCCCCAGCCCTCGTCCTCTCTTCTCCTCCTCCTCCTCTCTCCTCTGCCTCACTCCTCGTCATCCTCTCATCCGGATCTCTAAACCCCTCCCGCTTTCCCCCTCTCTCTCTTTCGTCTTTCTTGTCCTTTCTTTAAATTCCTTTATTCGTTCGGTTTTTTCTTTTCTTCTCTCTCTCCTCATTCAACGTCTCCTCTCTCTTTTCCTCCCGTCTCACACCGGGGCAGCACGTCTTCATCCAACTTGTTGCCATCCCCCCCCCCCCCCCCCCCCCCCCCCCCCCCCCCCCCCCCCCCCCCCCCCCCCCCCCCCCCCGGCGACTGCCCCCCATCTCGTTCCGCGTCTCGCACGGTGCCTGCTTCAACAGCTTCCGAATTAATCGAAGACGTACCCTTGCTTGTTGGCCACGCAACAAATGTCGCAAATGTCGCTTCCCGCTTTCCCCCTTTCCTTCTGGTTAATGGGGCCTATATCTATCCTTTCATCTCCCCACCCTCAGCCCCCTTCCTTTCTTCCCCCTTTTCCCTCACCCACTTCCTATCTGCATTTCTCCTCAACTCGCTTTTTACTCTCCTCCCTACACAACTAACCACGTGCGAACGCGCGCAAAAACCGGGGCACATACGCGCGCGCACACGCGCACACACACACACACACACAAAAACACACAAACACACACACCCGCCACACATATACACAGACACTGCCACACACGCGCACACACTCACACGCGCGCCCGCATTCACACCAACACACACACACACACACAAACACACACACACCCCACACAGCACCACACTCACTGCACGCACGACACACCACACACACCACACCACACACACCACAATCAACTCACACCACACACAACACCAGAACATACACAACACACACACCCACACCACCACCACACACCCGCACACACCACACACACACGACCAAAGGTGCACACAAGGACCTTTCGTATGCAGCACACCACCACTACATGTTAACATACCATCCCCCTGTCAATCCTTACTGCACGTCCACCAGCATCGCCTGCTACACCATATCAAATCTATCACACACCAACACAACCACAATTCCATCCATACCACACCAGGTGTTAACACCAACACCACACAATTGAGTCAAGTGTGTGTCAGCAACACGCTAAACGTCGTATGCTAGCATTGTGTGGGGAGTGTGTTATATACGCTTCCCTTGTCCTGTGGTCAGGTCCGTCCTGCACTGTGTGTGTCCATCTGCTGTTTTCCTGTCGTCTGCCGGGGTGCTATCTGTCACTGCAAAATAGGAATGCCAAACCAACTACAAAACCTTTGTTGTGTCCTTGGGTTGGGATTTGAAATGGTGTTGTGTGTGTACGTGTGTGTGTTTGGTGTGTGTGTGTGTGTGTGTGTGTGTGTGTGTGTGTGTGTGTATGTGTGTGTGTTGGTGTGTGTGTGGGTGTGTGGGTGTGTGTGGTGTGTGAGTGTGTGTGTGTGTGTGTGTGTGTGTTTGTGTGTGTGTTGTATGCTAGTCTAACTCATCTGGTGAAATCATGGGAGGTGGGCTCTTCTTTCAAACCAGAAATTTGATCCCTTTACTGACAATATTTTTTTTTTGGATTATTAACTTCTTTTTTTGCAGCCTTACCTCAAACTCTCTCTCTCCTCTCGCTCTCTCCCCTCTCTCACTCTTCTACTCCTCTCATCGCTCTCCTCCGCTCTCTCCTCGCTCTCTCCTCTGCCTTCTCAATACTTGAATATTTTTTTTGTTCGAAAAACTGCACGTTTGTTACTGATATTGTTTTAACAGGTTGGTTTTTTTAAAAATTTTGTTTACTTTCTATAATTGATGTCTATTACAGGCATATCTCATTTTATGTATTTGCATGAGTTTCTTATTACATCTGTGTTCAGATTATTTGACTTACATAGAAAATAATCAGTCAATGTAAACAGCCATTGGTAGTGGTGGTGGTGGTGGTGTGAGTGGTGGTTGTATGGTGGTGGTGGTGTTGTTCGTATGTGTGGTGCATCCATGCGTGCATGCTTGCGTGCGTGCGTGCGTGTGTGTGTGTGTGTGTGTGTGTGTGTGTGTGTGTGTGTGGTGTGTGTGTGTGTGTGGTGCATGGCATAGTGTCCATGGCAAATTACGACGTTGAATTTAAGGGCAATATGACTACCACCAGCATAACCAAATCTAACACCCCCACTCATTCTTGTATGAAGGCGTTTCTGATGTTCTGTAATGAATTTTCAGCAGTTTTTTTTTCAATGTTTCAAAACGTCACATTTTTACTTTTTAAAGTCTAATCATCTTTTCTAATCTATTCATTTATGTTATCTGCTTCTTACGTTCATAAGAGACGAGGAAAATGACAAATAATGCCAATATTTTACAAATACCAATTAAGATTTAACGATGAAAAATCCGGACCATTTGAATAAAGTTCAATCAACAAGAGGCAAAAACATAAACATCACTCATCCAGGCACATAGAGGCCCAATATAAATACGCCTTGCAAAAAATAGAACAGTTAGAAGCGCCAAAAGCCACCATCATCATGCACACGAAAGAAAGGGGAATAACAAATAAATCAAAGGCGTCCTAATAACATCAACAGCAATGCAACAATGCAGAGAAAGGGAAGATGAAGGGGAACACTTTGGAATCTAATGGAGAACTGTAAAGGAGTGACATGGTGAATGTGCTGGTGGGCCAGGAGAGTGGATGGGGCTTTGAGGTACGACTCTGCCGCTGTATCATGCCTTTTTCATCTCGTAGCAAATGCCAAAACGGTAATCTTCAACTACCAGGCACTCTTCTCTGGTGGGCAGCAAATCTCTTCTTCCTGCACCCGCCCCGCCGCTGGTCGCTGGGGGGCCCTCTCCCTCTGCCCTCCCGCTCTCCTTCTTCGGTGTCCTCCTTCCCGTCGCCTCGCCTCTCCTGTCCCGAATTCAATCCACATGCTGTTCGCGCTGCTTTTTTTGCCGGTCCCCTGTCAACTGTGCGTATGCGAATGGCTTTAATTGTGGCCCGCTGTCATCCGGGGACTACTACTCCTGTTGTGACGTGCTCACTGGAAGCGAGGGAGCACCGTGCAGTGTCAACCTGGGATTTTGTGACTGTTATGCCATCACCCCCCCCTTCCCGCTTCCCCTTCCCCCCCCATCCCCTCCCTTCCCCCCCCCCTTCCTTCCCCCCCACCCCCCACGGCCCCCCGCCCGCCGCCCCCCCCCACCCCGTCCCCACCCTCAGTTTTCGGTCCAGACTGTGACCAACTGAATGTTAGTCAATAGGCAAATTGCCCCCCCCCCCCAGCCCCCCCGCCGCCCCCCCGGGCCCCCCGACCGCTCCCACCCCCCCCCCGCGGTCGCAACCTCCCCCCCCCGCCTCGCCCACCCCCCCACCCCCACACCCCCCCACACCCCCTCCCCACCTTGGGGCGCCCCACGCGCACCCACCCCACACCCCACGCCCCCCCTCCCGGCGGCCCCCCCAACACGCCCTATCCCCCCTCCGGCCCACCACCCCCCACTGCCGCCCCTTCCACAGCCAGCCCCCCCGCCCCCCACCCGCCCCCCCACCCCCCGCCCCGAACTCCCCCACCACCCCCCTACCCGCGCCACCCCCCCCCCCCCCCCCCCCCCCCCCCCCCCCCGCCCCCCCCCCCCCTCCCCCCCCCCCCCCCCCCCCCTCCCCTCCGCCCCCCACCCCCCCCCCCCCCCCCCACCCCCCCCCCCTCCCCCCCACCCCCCCCCCCGTGCCCCCCCCCCCCACCCCCCCCCCCCCACCCCCCCCCCCCCCCCCCTCCCCCCCCCCCCCCCCCGCCCAGCCCTGCCCCCCCCCACCCCCCCGGGCCCCCCCCCCTCCCCCCCCCCCCCCCCCCCAAACCCCCCCCCCCCCCCCCGCCCCCCCCCCCTCCCCCCCCCCCCCTCCCCCCCCCCCCCCCCCGCCCCCCCCCCCCCCCCCCACCCCCCCCCCCCCCCGCCCGGCCCCCCCCCCCCCCCCCCCCCCCGCGCGCCCCCCCCCACGCCCCCATTCCCCGCCCCCGCGCCCCCCCCCCCCCCCCCCCCCCCCCCCACCCGCCCCCGCTCCCCCCCCCCCCCCCTTTTTTTTATTTTTCAATTTATATGGAGAATAGAGGCAGGCGGTCAAGATGCGAGGCCGTTCATGGATTTTAAACGGCAGCAACTGAAAATGAAGCCCCTAATTTGGTCTACTTTCTCGTAGTGTTGGCGGTTCACTCTGGCCCACATGGGCAGTGAGTATCTTTGTGATATTTAGACACGAAGTCCACATCGTTTACAGTCGTTCCAATTTTGCCATGGTGAATGCATTTCTCGCAACAGACATATCAAGTAACAATCGTCTATTTGACTGTCATATGTACCGTGACTTTCGAACTTGCAAGAAAATGGTTTTTCACCAGCCAACCATCCATCCTCTCTCTCTCTCTTCTCTCTCTCCTCTCTCTCTCTCTCTCTCTCTCAAACGAATCTTTTATCTCGTACCTATTGCCAATGATGAATTAGTTATTTATTGTATATTTGGAGCGGCATGCCGTTTTATGCTTTTTCTAATAGCATAATGGTTACATCGGTTGTACCCCTTGACACGACGGCCACCAGGCTGCTGTGCGTGAGTATGTCACGTGACTCTTTGAAGGCGAGGGACGACTGGAGGTGACGGATGTGCGGACATTGGACAGGAAATTACACTGCAAGGATGAGTGTAGGAGTAACCTTTAGGGCAGATCTTGACGATCTACAGCTTTGAACAGAAATGTGTAAAAACGAAATTGTGCAGAAGAGAAGAAGGAGAGAGAAGAAGAAAAAGAAGGAGAAAAGAAGAAGAACTAAAGAAGAAGAAGAGAAAGAGAGCGAAGAAGAAGAAGAAAGAACAGAAAGAAGAAGAAAGGAGAGAGAAGAAGAAGAAGACTAAGAAAAGAAGGAAGCGACTCAGAATAGAAGGCAGCAAGTAGTTATCCATTTGCATTGAAGTGAATTTCTGTACTAGCTGTTTTACATCTATTGGTGACATTCAGTTTCTCAGTGTGCAGTGCGTTCTACTGTACTCTCCCCAACATAGAACATCTTACGTTCTTTCATGCCTCCCTTTGCTTTGTGTTCCTGTCAAAGTGTGTGGTGGTGTGTGTGTGTGTGTGTGTGTGTGTGTGTGTGGGTGTGTGTGTGGTGGGTGGGTGGGTGAGTGTGTGTGTGTCTCACAAACATGAGGCTAAAAAGGAACAAGGCGACAAGCCAGTGAAAAGTGTAGTCTTCAGAGATCATTTGAAAGAACAGAGATAATTAGAAGACTGCTGAGAGAGGAAGGAAGTTTTTATTCCAGTAGATGGCGCTTATACAAGAGAAAAACAGGAAGCTTTCCTCTCTCTCTCTCTCTCTCTCCTCTCTCTCCGCTCTCTCTCTCTCTCTCCTCTCTCTCTCTCTCTCTCTCTCTCTCTCTCTCTGAACACTGTGTTGTTGGGTTGCAAAATCAAATAAATGTTTTTTAAAAATGAAGCAGATAGACTTCAATTAAGTGTTATCTAGAGAAAACAAACATTGTTGTCTTTCGTATGGGTGGTTATTTGTCTCAGCATGAAAAGTGGTGGTATGGAGATGTAGAAGTAAAAGTAACCAATAGTTACAAATATTTGGGGATGTTATTTACAACTCGTTTAAGTCTAAATGCAGGGTGGCGTGAAATCGGCAGAAAGGGTAAGAAAAGGGGTTTGTAGAAATTCTAAGATGCATGAAAAGAGTTAATGGTATTGACCCTTCTTTGTTCTGGAAGTTATTTGACTCACAAATACGCCTATGCTGACTTATGCTGCAGAGTTTGGGGATTAGAAGAAAATCTGGAAATGGAGAAGGTACATACTATGGCTATTAAAAGATTCATGAACATTCCACTGCATTCATCAAACACAATGCCTTTGGTGATTCTGGAAGATATCCCTTACTCATTCAAACGTTTTCAAAATCTGTTAAGTATTGGTTAAAATTGACACAACTTCCAACATCAAGGCTATGTAGACAAGCATATGATATGCTATATTAATTTACAAATGGAAAGTGAACACTGCAACAGGGTTAGTAAAGTAAAACATGTGTTAACTATTAATGGGTTTGGTATTGTGTGGCTCAGCAAAGAGGTTGGGGAACGAAAGGGCATTTATGTCAGAAATTTAAGGATCGCTTGATAGACTGCTACAAACAGAATTGGCATTCAAAAATGGAAGAAAATGACATGTATTCATGGTTTTATTCCTTTAAAAGTATTCTACAGCCGGAAATGTTTTTGAAATCTGTTTACTAATAAATGGCATAGAAGCATATTGGCCAGATTTAGAAGTCGGACCCTTGGTTTTAAAGCAAATAAGAAATGGTTTTGCAATGAAGTTTCTTTTGACGATGTTTGTGTGTTGTGTCCAGATAACAGTAAGGAAGATGAAGAGCATTTTTTTTATTTCAATGTAAGGCATATGTGGGGCAGAAGAAAAGGAAAAAAATCAAAACTGTTTAATTTGATGCCAGAAAGACCATTTACTTTGATTGAACTATTATCTTCTGATGATGGAAATATCCTTCGTCTGTTTGCTAAATATATTTCTGAATGTTATGATATCAGAGAGAAAAAAAGTATGTCTGTTGCTGTTTTTCCCCTGTGAGACAGTGCTTTGGTTCTCTGTATGTCATAGCTGGTCATTTAGGCCCACATTTGGTGATCTTTTGTTTGGTCGTTGATTTTTATTATTCCCAGATAGATCAATACCGGGAATCATGTTTGTAATGTATTACACATTTTTCGTTTCATAAATTCTTGACGCGCGCATGACAATGATAGCCCCCTTGACATGAAGACTGTATTTGTGTCATTGTCAATAAAAACGTTTCTGAAGCGTCTGAAGCGTCTCTCTCTCTCTCTCTCTCTCTCCTCTCTCTCTCTCTCTCTCTCTCTCTCTCTCTCTCTCTCTCTCTCAGTCCCTTACCGTCTTTCCCTTCTCCTCTTCCTCCGTTCTCCCCCCCTCCTCTTGCCTCCTTTCCCCTCTTTCCCTGCCTGCCCTCCCCCTTGTCCCCTTCCCTTCTCTCCCTCCCTTCATCCATGTCTCCTATGCCCCCCCCACCACCTCTCCTTTCCTCCTCGCCAACCCAATCTCTCTCCCATCCCCGTTCCCCCTTTCCTCTGTCCCTCCACCACCTCCCGCCTTACCCCACCCCCATACCGCCACCCTCGTTATCCTAGATCCGATTTCTATCCTTTGAAGAAAAAAAAGATGTCGGAAACCGGGATTATACCATCGGTCAAAACGCTTTCCCAGCAGAATTATTGCAGCTGACAATGAAAATAATAATAGTTACGGGTCTGAATAATACGGGTCTGAAAATCATAGGAACGCAAGCGTCGAGGCGTATTTTGACGCACCACGAATGTTTTAAACTTCGACACATAGTCACATTAATAAACGACCAGTCCACCTTTTCACAACAAAAGGGCTTTGCTCCAGATGCGCCCGATATGCCAATGAATCGCCATGCAAAATGTGGAGATCTGACAAAAAAAATCTTATCAAATCTGTAAGACACTACCAACAAAGACATTGGACACAGACATACAAATACCACTTAGATAGAAACAACGCACTTAATACATAGATAGGTAAATAGACAGGTAGATAGACAACCAGGACAGATACAGACATAAAGAGAGACAGACAGACAGACAGACAGACAGAGACAGAGAGATTGTCAATGATATTGATAAATTGTTTCCTTTTCAATCGATTCTCCTCATTGCTGGAGGATAAAAGAAAAACGGTGGCATTTGTCCAGGGAAGCAATGTGGCCAGAAGACTATCAGACGACAGATGGACGTCAATCACACGCGCCGACAATCCCCAGACAACAGTCCAATAACAGATGGACAGTCACCTCCTGCAGTCACTCGATACCCCCCCCCCCCCCCCCCCCCCCCCCCCGCCGTCACCATCCATCCCCACCCCAACC
>JADBJO010004064.1:160000-167500 GCA_016801955.1 Conus betulinus | reverse complement strand
AATTGTTTTTGTGGGGTTTTTGTTTGTTTGTTCCCCCCCCC
Source organism: Conus betulinus (assembly GCA_016801955.1). Taxonomy (NCBI): domain Eukaryota; kingdom Metazoa; phylum Mollusca; class Gastropoda; order Neogastropoda; family Conidae; genus Conus; species Conus betulinus. Next base: position 167,459 of record JADBJO010004064.1, on the reverse strand, counting down.
CCCCCCCCCCCCCCCCCCCCCCCCCCCGTTGTCTTTGGTGAAATACAACACGGTTGTTTAGTTTAAGTCAGTTCCGAGGTGGCCATATTTCTAAGAATTAAATTAACTCACGGACTCACCGACAAAATGCTAGTAGTAAAGCTAGTTTAAATTCTGCGACTAATCAAAATACCTGCTCTTACAATTAGATGTCATATCTGATTTTGATTTTCCAATTCTTTCTGGGTGATTCAGTTGCTGACAATTGGTTAAAAAAAAACGGAATTACTGTGTAAAAACAATGCCAAATAACTTAAAAAAAAAATTTAATGAATGATTTTACAGTCTAACTGATTGCACACACCTACAAATAAAGCAAAAACCGTAATATAACCTATGTGAAAACATATTTCTAGCTCCATCGAAATATGATCAAAATGCAAGCATTGAATAATAACACTTGTAGCTTCATGTCAAGAAAAGAAATATATAGTAATCGCTGATGCTGAACATTCAAACTCATTTCGGTTAAACGCTTCAATCGGTAAAGCTTAAAAGATGGCACACTATATATTTAACAGTTACATAATATGCAACGAAAAGGACGGTAAAGCCTATATTGTGGGTTCGATCGTCCTTTCCGTTGAAATGACTGAAAAGAATTATCCATGAAACGATGACACCACGTTTTAAACTTCTGGAAGAATAATCATTTTCAGAATTAGCGGTGCCAGAGACTCCCAAACCAAACCAAATCAAACTATTCAGTTCATTTGCCACATGCTGAAAGTTCAAGTCCAGAATGCCTTGCAAAAGAGATTATTTTTTAACATGTTGACTTGAACCAGACCACTTGTTGTGTAATTAGAGAGAACAGTAATTTGGTTAATGGCCAATGCCTGGGAACGGGTTTCCCGGAAATCTTCCTGTGCGTGTTGCTATTTCTGTCGAGGCAGTCTATTTTGTTATTGAATCAGTGACAATACAAGAAAGGAAAACAGGATGTTGTGAACGTGGTGATCAGCTTCGAAGCAGCCAAAGGCAAAAAATGTAACGTCATAACCGGTTCAGTTGATGCCGAATAGATTTCTGGGTAACAGAACGTCGTGAACAGGTAAGTGGCACGGACGGAGGAGACGATCTGATCTGTGCGGCTAGAAAATACAAACAATCCTTTCTAATGTTACCATCAGTTTAATCTGGAATGAGGGTGGTATTTATGGATACGAAGTAATGACAAGTACGTCAAAACATACACACAAAACAACTGTTTCTATTTTTGTAAGTTTCATAAGGACAGAAGGCGACCTATCTGATTACGAAACGTGTTAGAAAATCGATAACGACAAACAGGTTCGTTGCTTATAAGTAAAGGGGAATTAAAATGTTTTCGAATAACATTTGGAAGTGGCTTGTGACAACAGATCAACTCAGATATTTTGATTTTGCTCCACAGGCTATTCCGTTGATTGAACTGAATCTGTTGATGCTGAACATCCAAAACCAGGTTGATGCCTTGAAAACAGTGTCTGATGTCGAAGTTTCTGCAGAAAGAAACGACTTGACTGCCTCCTGTTTTCCATTCTACAGGATCGATGTTCACTCCCCCCGATGCCGTGACTGAGGAACAACTGTCGTTAGAAGGGAAGCTTCATGCATCCTGTGTATACTGGGTCAGAATTGCCACACAGAACACCACCGAAGTAGTCCAGCAGCAGTGCGGGAGTTCCTTTGCTGGGTAGCCTCAAAGCGACATGACAGTTCCCTTTACAAATCTGGCGCTGAGACTGCACGTGGACGGATTTTATATGACTGTGTACGGGAGAATGGTTCCAAGCAGCGTGGAAGTGATACCTGTGGTAAAGCCCGGTGCATTGTGCAACACAGAAAACGTCCCCGATTTAACGTTTTAGAAATGCAGGGAACTTACACGATTATCAAACAAGAAAAAAAAAAATCAAATTCGGTTGACGGCATGTGGTTGTAAGCTGAGCTGTATAAGAGTTGTTGTCAGAGGAGTGTAAATAAGGTACAGCAGACTGACTGACTCATTTCGTTGATGGTCTGTCTCCCGGGATTTCAGATCAGGCTTTCATGGAAAGATTACTATTTACGACACTGTGCAGCAGTATAATGAGAATCGTTCATTATCAATGATAATCTAGCATGGACATCAATGTTGAAAAACTTCAGTATCAACAACGATGCTCAGATCATTTACAATACAGACTTGGGAGAAGAAGAAGAAGAAGAAGAAGAAGAAGAAGAGAAGAAGAAAGAAGAAGAAGAGAAGAAGAAGAAGAACAAACAACAACAACAACAACAACAACAACAACAACAACAATAATAGCAATATGAAAAACAGGAAGAACACGAATAAGCAAAACAAGAACAAGAATTATAACAATGACTTGAAATTGAAACAGTAATATAAAGTGTCACGAATGTTACTAAGAGATATTTTCTTTATGAGATGTAAATTTGAATTAGTGTCCATGAGACATGTCTTCAACTTGTATGAAAAGGAGCTGTTTCAGATTAGCAAAGAGAGAGCGCGCGCGTATGATTATATATATATATATATATATATATATATATATATATATATATATATATATATATATATATATATATATGCATGTGTGTGTGGTGTGTGTGTGTGTGTGTGTGTGTGTGTGTGTGTGTGTGTGTGTGTGTGTGTGTGTGTGTGTGTGTGTGTGTGTGTGTGTGTGTGTGTGTGTGTGTGTCGGAGACAGAGAGAGTAAGAGAAAAGGAGAGAGAGAGAGAGAGGGGGGGGAGGGGGGAGTGAGAGTTCTTTATCTCCCATTGATAAAGAAAAGACTAGATCAGTTCTCTCCCTTTAGTTCAGATTTGATCATGGATAGTAGAGGACAGGGTTAACAGCATTCGTCCTCTAGCGTTACACTTCGTCTAGACAACAATCAGGAAATCCGCTCACGAACACACTTGTTGTTGTGTCGCAGTTTTACTATGCTAGATCACACAAAAGAGCTCAATCGATAATCAAAATCTGCAGACCAAGAGTTGTCATTATTGTCATCATCGTCGTCGTCACCATCATCATCGTCATCATCGTCATCATCATCGTTAATATTCATAGTGCACTTTTCCCCTACCTATTTACAGTTTAAAGCATATTACAATAAAAGACATTTAATTCTAAATATACTACAAGTTAAAATGATTTACGCTGGAGGGAACACGAAAGCTATAGTGATAAACTCACCATGCGCTTTCAAAAACATTCACAGACACAATCCAAAAAAAATCAGTACAAAAAATTTTATTGGACAAACCCATTGACCACACAACAGATCAATGAGCACCCATACAAATCATATTAAGTGAAACAACACACGTATATTCTAGTTTAAGCACGCACTCACCCATAAGAACACGCAGACAACCTACATAATTTCATACACACCGTTTACCTCATCTTTCCTATTCGTCACCACCCAGAAACAAAACTTTGCACGCATATTGAAATTTTTGTTCTCTCCTAGAATATTGCCATGCGCACACATGTATACAAACACGCGTTTATGCGTGCAACCGTAGGTACCGAGTATAAGCTTTTACAGATCATACATACACACTTCCACAAACAGCCCCCCCTCCCCCTCCCCCCCTTCACCTTACTCCCCTCCACACCAACACGAACGAGTGTAAACTTACTTCAGCCCCAACTCAATTCGATAGGAGACATACACCGAGCCATCACGCACCCACTTCAGCACCCACCGCCCAACCCCCATTCCCGACACACGCGCTCTCTTAATCCCTGATCAGACACGTGAACCCCTCCTCCCTCCCCCCCCCCCCCCCCCCTCTCCCCCTCAATATCATCACCTCCATACGCAAACCCTATTCCACCAAGGTTTTACATCCCGACAGATAACATCTAGTAATAACTGATTTTTAAAGTGTTGTCTGAAAAGAAGTATTTCGAGCTGGGATTGGGACAAGCAAAGATAGGAAGCATCCCGCACACACTTGAAACGAGAATTGCAGATCATGTGAGTGCCATGGTGTACGTGACGTTAGTTGAAAACAAACCAAACAGCAATTTAGGCGCGCTGTTTAGGGATGCGACTACCTAGGAGCTGCCAACACGCGTTAGTACACGCTCTCTTGTACAGAACCAGAGGTGAGAGCTTGTCGTTGCTTGTACTGACAAGTATTTTGTCACGCTCTTTCCCTTTGTTTTTCACGGCTACACTCTGCATGTGTACGCGCGTGAGCAAACACATGGCATGTGTTCCACCACACACACTGCACACACACCACCCCCAACCACACCACACAGGCCCTAGACACACAAACACAACGCATACACACACACCTCTCACTCTCTCTCTCTGTTATATCTGTGCGTCAAGCGTGCGTGCTGCGTGCGTGCACGTGCGTGTGTGCCTGTGTAGGTGTGTGGGTCCAAGAACACACTGTCAGGTGTAGGGACACCGTGTGTCCTGTGTGATCACCCTTTTTCCGTGACGACGCATTATTTCACTAGACTTCATGCGCTCCATTGACCACACACACGCTACCACAGGCAAAGGGGGGAAGACGTGATACTATTTAAAATACCTTTCATAGTCTTTTAGACCCCCCCGTTTCTGCTCCCCGTTATAACTCTTGTGCTAGCTGGGCTATCTAGGGTAGGTAAGATTCAGCGGACTTCAGCCGGAGCACTCCACAGGGCTGCTTTGGCTTCGTCTCCGCTAAACATTCACTTTATAAGGTGAGTCTGTGTGCATGCCACGCTCTGGCGTGCTTGCACATGCTAGGTTTACCGGGGCATAAACACAGGGGGGGACCCCACACACACCACACAACACATGCACCACACACACCCCACACCATAGGGTTTTGTGTAGTGTAGTGTCGTTGCGTGCCAGACTAGAGATGGAGTTGCGAGCCGAGAGAGGGAGAGCAGAGGGGTGACGAGATTTGGGTGACGTCAGAGAGAGGAGAGGGTTCTGGTGGGGGCGCCCCCCCCGCGCCGCCCCCCCCCGCATGGTGCCCCCCCCCCCTAAAGATTCAGACCGACCCCCCCCCCCCACTAGCCCCCCCGTTCCGCACTGCTGCGGCTCCCGAGTCGGATTTGATGTTTAACGTCACCCCGCGAGCACCTACCCCCCCGGTGCGCTCACCCCTGTTGCCCGCCGACCCCCCCCGTCCTGGTTTGCACCTACCCGCCGCTCACATGCATGACAAGGCATTACCCCCCCCCACACCCCAGCACACCCCCACCCAGGCCGACCACCACACAACAGCCGTGCCACGCATACATAATATGTGGCACCCGTGCTGTGCGGTAAGAAAGTCCAGATAGAGAACCCGCCCGCGAGCCCCTTTCGAGAGAGCCGAGAGAAACGAGAGCCCCGAGAGAGAGAGTAGAGTAGGGCCCCTCTAGCTTTGATTTTTGATTTTTCTTGTTTTGTGTTTGTATCCCCGTTTGTATGTTTTTTACATTCTTTTGGGATTTTGCGGGCCCCGCACCCCCGCACCCGCTCTCACCAGACAGAAGCCCGCAGCGAGACCAGCAGCTTCACCGCGAGACACTCCGCCCCTACAAGCGACTTGGCCCCCCAGGACCGCACGCGAGCACCACCCCGCCCCCCCCGGGGCCCCTTCCCCCACCTGCATCGTCCGTTGTTTAGTGACTGGAGTGTCTCCCCGCTAACCTGACTGGTCACAGCACCCATCGGCCTGCACACACGCGTCTGAGCCTTGGGTGTCCCTTCATGAGCCGTAGAGTACATGGGCACAATGGCCGGAGTGGCAGCAGAAAAAGAGATCGCTATCGTATTGTGAGAATATGGCAAGGCGATCGGGCGGCCAAGTAGCACAGGAATCCGTGCACAAACATCGTCTGGGGCTGACCCCCCGCTGCCCCCCCCCCCCCCAGCCCATGAGTCCCCCCCCCCACGATCCCGCATCTAGGCTGTTCTGGGATGTCTGTCTGGGGTCTCGTCAGTTGATCTCTTGTACTGTCGGTCGGACACGACACGCCTCCTGCCCTCATCCACTTCCGGGCCGGGTCTCACCAGGGTCCCCATGCTCTTTCTGCCTCCTCGTGGTCTGAGGGTTGTCTCCTCTCTCTTCCCTCCTTTCCTCTCTTCCTCTCCATCGGTTGTCCTCTCCTGCGCCTCTCTCCTCAACCTCTCGCGTCTCATCTCCTTCTTCTCACCGCCCCACCATGCGCTGTCTTCTCTCCTCTCTCGTCTCTTCGCTCCTCCCTCATCTCTCTCTCCTCTCTCTTCCTTCTCTACTCTTGTCCCGCTCTCTCTTCACACTGGCTCGGCTCTCTCTCATCCTCGCCTCCATTATTTCTATCCTGTACGCATCATAGTTTGCTTTTTTTATCAGCTCAGCAGCAGCAACATTCCCTTGGCTGAAATAGAAGTATTCCCGGACTACGAACAAAATTAGCGTGTAAATACTGCCTGTGTTTAACCCGATTTTGAAAATGAAATACTGAGAAATTCCGCATGGAAAAGAGCCTAAGCAGTTTCTAAAGACAAGGCCATCACAGTTGAAAAATAGCGGGACAACATCCAGTGCAGTGATGTTAATACAGAGATGTGTTTGTATTCGTCTAGTGGACATCTGTATCAAACTGGTTAGAGCTTTATACGTACACGTTATGGACACTGTTTTTTGGTTTATATTTTTAAAAAAAAACTTCACAAGAGAAATTTGCCAGGTGTAAGAAACTACTATTACAAATGCAAGAGTGCATATGTACAGAGTCTATATAAACGCACATCTGGACGCACATTTTCCCTTGACGTTCAATTTAAAGAACGTTACAGACGTTCAGTTTAAAAAAGTTAACGATTAAACAATAAATAATCCTCTCACCCAGTGTCAAAGCCTTGCTTTAATCATTTCCATCTTTGATTCTTCTATATAGCAGTGATATTACCCCCAGTTACTTCCACGCCCAAATCGTCATCTTTACAGGCAAACTCTGTTACGCAAGTCTCTACTAAGCTTTCTTCGAACTCACTCTCTTCCCTCCCTGTTCACCAGCCCTCATGCGCTACATTCTTCCTGTTCTTTGCATTTTAAGAGACTTTGTGATCTATGCTTGTTGTCCGGGAAAGAGTTGAACGAGTTTTGAGGGAATGGTCACGTCTTCACAATCAGCCACAGCATCGACAGCCTCAAACAAAAAGGAAGTGTTTGTAAACCACAAAGGTCAACATCACTGGCAATAAAAGAAGGAGCGTAAGCAGAAATAAGTCAGAGATTATGAACAGCAGCAGACCTTTGTCTGTCCAGCACCTGCAGTGGATGATTGATTAAAACCGGGGCGTAGACACTGAAATCAGTCTAAACTCGAGTGAACATCCTCGCTATTTCAGGCATACAATGGCACTGCTACGTCATTTTTTTTCAATGACATACGGGAACACACCACCACCTGATTCCTTTCCTACTCTGTCTG
>JADBJO010004064.1:142500-147500 GCA_016801955.1 Conus betulinus | reverse complement strand
CTTCTGCAGTCGGAGATATCAAAACAGCTAAAGTTCATTGGAATTCCTAGTTGAACACCAGTACAGCTTCCAATACACTTTTAAACACACACACACACACACACACACACACACACACACACACACACACACACACACACACCACACACGTTAGCGTCAAACAGTGGTTGGAATCTCATTCTTTATCAGTGCAAAATTTTCGGGACCAACCAAGTTCTCGTTGACACTAGTTCAGGAAGATGTGTGTTTACTTTGGTTGATCTATACGTGCCTCAGCATTCTGATATCTCATTGCCCGGAAATCTCGGCTGGATGTTTATACCCATTGCCTGATACTTCACACGGAGAGAGAGTTTGCTTGCCTTCACAGTGAAAATAGTTCAGGTCTTCTTTGTCAGAAGATTCTTAACAATCACATGACAGTTTCCATTTGTCATGACTATTCCAGTAGTGGAAATCTTGTCATCGCCATTTAACTAGTCAAGTTCTCTTTGTTGTCGTCGTTCTCCTTGTCGAGTTCTCTTTGTCATAGCCATCTGCTGGTCGAGTTCTCTTTGTTGTGAATATCCTACTTGTCGGATTCTCTTTTGTCACGGATATAATCCTAGTTGATTTCTCTTTGTTATGACTAACTTGTTAGCTGAGATTTGTCATGGCCATTTCGCTGGTCCAGTTCTCTTTGCCGTCGTTGCCGGTGGAGTTTCCTTTGTTATGGCCATTCTACTCGTCGAGTTCTTGTCATGGCATGGCATCCCTGTTTGTTGTGTATTTTCGTGGCCGCCCAAAAAGCTGAGATATCTTTGTTATATATTCAAGTGTTCCCTGCTATAACCATCCTTTAGTTGAAGTCCTCTCGCCATGGTCGTCATGATTCATTGAAATCTTTTCGCCATGACTGTCCTATGAGGTGAACTCTATTGCCATCGCTACCGTATTGTCTTTCTTTCTGCCATGATCACCTAATTGACTGGAATCTTTTTGCGATGACTATTCTACTCATCAAGTCATCATCTTTGCCAAAAAAAAAAAAAAAAAAAAAAAAACCCTTTCTGACAGCTGAGTTCTCTTCCGACTATATCTCAGATGTGTTGAGTTCGGTTTTCCGCCACACGTTGGACCATTGTGTACCATATCACCTCCACAACAATTCACATCTGTTTTTTACGCATAATCCTGCCGTTTAAATTACCCTTTGCTGCAATGGTGCGTATCAGTTGAGTTCTCTTTCAGGAATCTGTTTGATGTATTCCCTTATCAATCGTTATGCTTTTACCAAACCTCGAACTCTCCATCGTAACAGCTATACAGAGGAAACTGCTTAAAACTTACTCAGGATTGACAATTTTCTTCCCTATACCTTCCCATGGAAATGGCCATTTAAAAGGGTTAGTAAAGCAATCACTAAAAAACTATTCAAAGTTAGGATGTGAAACTTTCAGAACTGGTTAGAAACATATTTAGTTAGTTGGGGGTGAAAATATCAAATTTCCTACCTTAAGTTTTCATCTTCTGAGCCAGGTGGAAAATATCCTCTTTTTCATCCGAATTGACACAGGCAGATATCTTGTCAGGGAAACACAATGTCTTTAGAACAGTCTGTTCATTCACAACATAATCCAAGAAAATGTCCAGTTATGTTGTTATGTTATCATTCTATTATGAGTCATATTATAACTTGTAGGGTGCTTTATGATCCGCTGATGTTGACACCAACACAAAATAAGAAAAAAGAAGAGACTAAAAACCAACAGCATCACACTATGCACGCACTGGCTCGCTTTATGTACTGGCCATTCGTATCGCCCTGTTAGTCACACAGGATGAGGCTCAGGGTGAAGAGAGGTAGAAGAAAGGTTTTCCCACAAATTCATGGTCTTGCAGTTTAGTGGAAAGTAAATCAGCCGGTCACTGTTGTCCCCCCAGCCATGTTCTGTAGTCCTGGACAGGCAGGGGTTTCCTAAACTGCCCACAGCACGTGGTCACATCTGTCATGGGTGTGGGGGTTGACCTTGGTAATGATGACATGTATTGGCTTCCTATCCATCCTCACAGACCAGCATCAGCATCTGACAGAACAGCACAATAAATAATTATCTATCTAAAAAGGTGTTTTTTCTGTTATTTCACTCACCAATGTTTTTTTTCCCGGAAATATAGAAATATCGCATAAACATCATTGTCGTTACTTTCACAAGTGTGTGTGTGTGTGTGTGTGTGTGTGTGTGTGTGTGTGTGTGTGTGTGTGTGTGTGTGTGTGTGTGTGTCGCATGTGTGTGTGTGTGTGTGTGTGCGCGCGCGCGCGCGCGCGCGCGTGCATGCATGCATGTGTGTGTGTGTGTGTGTGTGTGTGTGTGTGTGTGTGTGTGTGTGTGTACACATATATATGTGTGAATGAGACTGGATAAAAAATAATAGAATGATAACATAACAAAATATACACACCTTGCTGGAAAGTCTGGACATGACCACGTGGTGGCAGAGATGAGTTTTCAGCTGATTAAAAAAAAAATGGGAAGAGGGCGTGGCATTCTTGTAATGTGAGTAAACCATGTCCACCACTGAAAGGTAGCACAGCAGCAACAAATCGAAAATCTTGATGCCAGTCTTGCATCATGAACCGCACAAACTCTTCCCCTGTAATGTCCAGCACACGCTCTGCTCTGTGCTCGGCCTGTGCTACGTGATCACTATCACCACCAGCCCTCCTCCCTATCACACGCCTAACACTGCGGCCACTTCGAGTTCAAAATCTGAACTTCTCTCACCTCCACTTTCAATCAAATCCCCATTACTGTCGTCAAAGTCTTCCTCGATGTCCAAACCTTTATTTTGAAATAATTATAACACTTCTAACGCCGTGAAACGCTGATTACGTCGACTTCTCTCCGTCAGCTCTGCAGTTCTGTAGTACTGAGTTGAGACGCCGTTACACACGACATGCATTGAACACATGGACAGCGACTTGCAAAAAAAAACCCCCTGTTGCTCGCTCGGCGGGGAAAATTTCTGCAACCATTCGTTGCTTTCGAAATGGGAAAGGTCAATGAATATTCTAAGTAGATTATCAGGTCACCCCGCGAAGCGAGTGCCATTCCAAAAATTCAAAGCGTACAAAAGGCCCTATTAGGACCGCTCGTCCGAAACTTGTGTGTGAGTTTGGGCCCGATCGGGGTCCTTAGTCCCAAGAGAGGGGTCTGTACATTGACGCTAGTCTGTTTGTATTATGTCACAGGGGTGCACCACTATCTAAGCATCTTATCATCTAAGCATCTTATCTGTTGATTTATAAATGGTGTCACTCAAAAGAATAATGTAGCTATCAGGATTGATCAAGATACTGTTGGTACCTGCTTTGACCATCACCACATCTACTGGTAGGAGGTATTCAGGAGGCAACTTTGGCTTCACTAACTTCAGGGCCAAGTGCGTTTGCAACTGTATTTTCTGTGAGGGAATGACACCGCATATTGTTTCAGCTCTTAAATCTGTGATGTACGTGAGTCAGAATACAAATATACACTCAAAACATGACGCAAATCATCATTTATCACACACGGAAGTGACTTTGTTGTCAACTACACACACAAAACAAGTCAAAAAGCCACATTTATCTGATACCCATACGACATATGCAAGTGACTTTTTGTCAAATGTACACAGAAAACAAGACCCAAAATACAATTGTCTGACTCACAGTACCACAGATACACGTGAATTTTTATCACCTATAAACACAAAACAAGACATAAAAAACATATGTCTGATACTTAACGTGACACACACAAGTGATGTTTCGTTAAATATACACACAGAACAAGACATGAATTTTATCTGATACACAATACTACACCTACAAGTGACTTATTAATCAACTACATAAAGAAAACAAGACCTAAACATTCTTTATCTGATGCACACGACAACTCATAAAAGTGACTGTCAACTATACAAGCAAAACAAGAGGTAAAATCACATTTATCTAATACACAAGACGACACATACATATGATGATTTGTCAAATATACAAACAAAAATAAGAGGTGTAGTCATGTTTATCTAATAGTCCATAGATATACACGTGTGACTTTTTGCCGATTATACATACAAAACAATACATAATGTCACGTTTATCTGATACACAATGCCACACATACAAGCGACTTTCTGTCAACAATACACTCAAAACAAGGCGTTCTGTCACATTTTTCTACCATACAAGTGACGTTTTGGCGACTATACACACAAAACGAGGCGTAGAGTGACAATCATATATATTATGAATATATATATATATACATATATATATATATAATATATATATATATATATATTCAATTATAAACAAAGCTTGCTCCTATATCTTAGACCGAAGAAACAGGGGTAAATAAGCATTCATATCTGCCGTGGTAGATAATTCTGCCTAACAGTATGTGCTTGAGTGTGTGTGTGTGTGTGTGTGTGTGTGTGTGTGTGTGTGTGTGTGTGTGTGTGTGTGTGTGTGTGTGTGTGTACCAAGCTACAGTAACAACAGACAGTAATAAAGAAACATACATAGGGATCACGGCTAACCGTTTCAAAACCAGATATGCAAACCATAAACATTCCTTCAAAAATGAAAAATTCAAAAACCAAACAGAACTAAGCAAATATATTTGGAAGCTTAAAGATAAGAAAATAGATTACAACATTTCATGGAAAATTATAAAAAGAGCAACACCATACAACAACATTTCTAAAAAAAAAAAATGCAATTTATGTACTACAGAAAAGTGGCTGATATTATGTAAACCCCATCTAGCATCCCTAAACTCTAAAGTAGAAATGATAAACAATTGCAGGCATAAATGGAAATCCTTGTCAATGCACCATTCCTTGCACGTTCCCCCTGAACGCGCCCCAAAAGATTAAAAAACAAAACAAAAAACTACGGGCCACGTGCCACACGTGCAGAGCTCACACGCCCAAACGCCACACTATATAACACCGGTGGCGCGCCCAGA
>JADBJO010004064.1:115000-125000 GCA_016801955.1 Conus betulinus | reverse complement strand
TCTCCATAGTTTTTTTTTTTTTTTTTAATCTTTCCATGCAAAACGGCTGAAACAAAAGGAACCAAACCATGTTTTGAAAAAAAAAATTCGCGCATTTCTACAGCAGCGGCTTATTTTGGCAATAGTGTTTTATGTTGCTCGCGGTTTCCGGACACACACACTTAACTGATATCGTGAGTGAGAGAGAGAGAGAGAGAGAGAGAGAGAGAGAGAGAGAGAGAGAGAGAGAGAGAGAGAGAGAGACAGACAGACAGACAGACAGAGAAGACAGAGACAGACATACACATAGACAGACCGACAGATACTCAGACAGACAGACAGACAGACACAGACAGGGGGGTTAACGGAGGAGGCAGGGTTCTTTGCGGTATGTTAGGGAGGTGGGGGGAGAGAATGTCCACAGGTCGTTGGCGAGCACTTTCGCCTGCCGCCGGAAAACACCCTGGGAGGAAAAAGAAATCCATGCATTTCACGGACAGATTTTATGGCGCGCTAAATTTCTTCCACATGAGTAAAAATAAAACGTTAGAAACCTGTAAATCTCTCTCTCTCTCTCTCTCTCTCTCTCTCTCTCTCTCTCTCTCTCTCTCTCTCTCTCTCTCTCTCTCTCTTCTCTCTCTCTCTCTCTCTCTCTCTCTCTCTCTCTCTCTCTCTCTCTCTCTCTATATCTCCATCTTTCTCTCAATGCATTAATCGTACATTGCCTGGATGCGCAACAATTACCCTCTTATTCTGCCAGTTGAGTTCATGCATTCTATGATATCTATCTTCATCAACGGTTTTTTTTTTTACCTAATCATGTCCCATGTCCACTTCATTAAGCTTCGTTATTCTGAAGACAGATGACACGCTGGGACTGGTCCAGGGCAGACCCAGTGATGACCAAACATGAGAACAGGATGCAACGTGTCTCACACAGGCAACAATGCTGTGCGTCCTTCCAGTGCGCAGGATGGAGGATGGGGATGGGTGTCCATTATCCATAGTGGGTTTTTTCTCTTCTTTTCATTTTCTGCCAAACAACAACTTAAACAAGAGAAACAAAACCATGTTAAAAAAGAAATCGTGCAAGTCTCTAAAGCAGCGGCTTAATTTGGCAAGAGCGTTTTGTGTTGTTCGCTGTTTCCATACAAATCTACACAGCTAGTGACATGAGTGAGAGAGAGAGAGAGAGAGAGAGAGAGAGAGAGAGAGAGAGAGAGAGAGAGAGAGAGAGAACAACAGACAGAGATAGAGACGGAGACAGAGAGAAAGACAGACAGTCAGACAGACAGACAGACAGACAGACAGACAGACACAGAGAGGGGGGTTAACGGAGGAGGCAGGGTTCTTTGCGGCATGTTAGAGAGGTGGGGAGGGGAATGTCCACAGGTCGTTGACGAGCACTTTCGCCTGCCGCCGGAAAAAACACCCTGGGAGGGAAAAAGAAATCCATGCATTTTACGGACAGATTTTATGGCGCGCTAAATTTCTTCCGCATGAGTAAAATAGAACGTTAGAAACCTGAAAATCTATCTCTCTCTCTCTCTCTCTCTCTCTCTCTCTCTCTCTCTCTCTCTCTCTCTCTCTCTCTCCTCTGCATTAATCGTACATTGCCTGGATGCGCAACAATTACCCTCATTATTCTGTCAGTTGAGTTCATGCATTCTATGATATCTATCTTCATCAACGGTTTTTTTTTTTACCTATTCATGTCCCATGTCCACTTCATTAAGCTTCGTTATTCTGAAGACAGATAGTGACACAGTGGGACTGGTCCAGGGCAGACAGACCAGTGATGACTCAACATGAGAACAGGAGCAACGTGTCTCACACAGGCAACAATGCTGTGCGTCCTTCCATTGCGCAGGATGGAGGATGGGGACGGGTGTCCATTATCCAGAGTGGTTTTTTTATTTCTTTTCATTTTCTGCCAAACAACTTAAACAAAAGAAACAAAACCATGTTGAAAAGAAAAAAACGCAAGTCTAAAGCAGCGGCTTAATCTGGCAATTGAGCGTTTTTGTGTTGTTCGCTGTTTCCATACAAATCTACACAGCTGAGTGACATCGTGAGAGAGAGAGAGAGAGAGGGGGAGAGAGAGAGAGAGAGAGAGAGAGAGAGAGAGAGAGAGAAGAGAGGAGGAGGAACAGACAGAGATAGAGAAGAGACAGAGAGAAAAGACAGACAGGAAACAGACAGAGATAGAGACTGAGACAGAGAGAAAGACAGACAGTCAGACAGACAGACAGACAGACAGACACAGAGAGGGGTGTTCACGGAGGAGGCAGGGTTCTTTGCGGCATGTTAGGGAGGTGGGGAGGAGAATGTCCACAGGTTGTTTGACGAGCACTTTCGCCTGCCGCCGGAAAACACCCTGGGAGGAAAAACAAGAAATCCATGCATTTCACGGACAGATTTTATGGCGCGCTAAATTTCTTCCACATGAGTAAAATAAAACGTTAGAAACCTGAAAATCTCTCTCTCTCTCTCTCTCTCTCTCTCTCTCTCTCTCTCTCTCTCTCTCTCGTGTTGTCTGTACATTGCACGCCTCTCTCAAACACTCTCTCATTTTCAGTCTGAGTTTGTCTTTGCTGATGTCTACGTAACTATTTTTTCAGTTCATTTCCAATGTATCTACACTTTCCCTGTCATTTTCCAATGTCTTCGCTTCTTTTTTTTCTCTCTCAAGACAGATCATGACCGGCCCACGGCAAACCAAGCGATAACTCATCACGAGGACAGGCGACAGGCTGCAACGCGTCTGATACAGGCAACAGTGTTGTGCGTCCTTCCAGTGCGCAGGATGCAGGGTTTCCATTCTCCACAGCTTTTTTCCTTCCGTTTTCTACCAAACACAGCTAGAACAAATTTTTTTAAAAAAAACTATGTTTGTAAAAAAAAAAAAAAAAAAAAAAAAAAAAAAAACCCCCCGCAAGTCTGGTGCTACAGTTGCTTTGGCAGTAGCCTGCTGGATTGCTCGTTGTTTCACTGTGCATACACACATCTGGCCGTGACAAGCGAGAGAGAGAGAGAGAGAGAGAGAGAGAAGAGACGAGGAGAGAGGAGAGAGAAAGAGAGAGAGAGAGAGACAGAGAGAGAGAGACAGACAGAGACAGAGACAGAGAGACAGACAGACAAAAATCAGAGAGAGAGAGAGAGGGGCGAGCGAAAGTGACAAAAAAAAGTGTGAGAGATAGAGGGGGAACAGAAGATGGACAGACAGACAGACAGACAGACAGACAGAGGCAGAGATGAAGAAGAAGAAGAAGAAGAAAGAAACAGGAGGAGGACGGAGGGGAGAGAAGAAGAAGAAGAAGAAGAAGAAGAAGAAGATAGAAGGAGAGAGAGAGAGAGAGAGAGAGAGAGAGAGGGGATGGAGAGAGAGAGAGACTGAGAAAGAGAGAAAGAGATAAACAGAAGACGGACAGACAGACAGACAGACAGACAGAGAAGTGGTGTGTACGGACGGGGAAGGGTGCCTGTTCACATGTTAGGGAGGAGGGAGGACACGTGTCTTTAGGCCGTTTGCTTGCACTTTCTCCTGAAGCCGTCAAAAGAAAACACTCGCGAAAAAGATGTCCATGCATTTCACAGATAGACGTTGTGGCCGCTAAATTTCTTCCAGACACGAGAAAAATAAAACAAGAAACCTAGAAATCTCTCTCTCTCTCTCTCTCTCTCTCTCTCGATCTCTCTCTCTCTCTCTCTCTCTCTCTCTGCTTGGTTTTTCTACGTTCAATATCATAAAAAAAAATGGAAGCGTAGGGAACGGCAGATGGGACGAAAGGGACTTCCGATCAACGTCATGGTAGAGAAGCCATTGCTGGCAGCAGCAGAGGGGTAGAGGACGACAGAAAGAAAAGGAGACAGGTCGATCTGATGGTAGAGTAGCCACTGACTGCAGCGATGAAGGGGTAAGAGACAGGAAGGGGGGAAGCAAGGGGGGCTAGACGGGGGAGTAGAGAAGTCATTGACTGCAGAGATGAAGGGGTAAGAGAGACGAGGAAGGGGGAAGCAAGAGGGGCTAGACAGGGGAGTAGAGAAGTCACTGACTGCGAAGATGAGTGGGGTAAGAGACGGGGAGGGGTGCAAGGGGGGGGGGGGGGGTAGGGGCTAGACAGGGGAGTAGAGAAGTCACTGACTGCGAAGCATGAGGGGGTAGAGACGGGGAGGGGGAGGGAGCAAGCAAGGGGGGATAGACGGGGGAGTAGAGAAGTCCACTGACTGCAGCGATGAAGGAGGGTAAGAGACAGGGAAGGGGGAAACAAGAGGGACTTGACGGGGGAGTAGAGAAGTCACTGACTGCAGTGATAGAGGGATTAGAGACGGAGAGGGGGGAGGTAAGAGGGGCTAGAACAGGGGAGTAGAGAAGTCATTTACTGCAGCAATGAAGGGGTAAGAGAAGGGGGGGGGGGGGGGGGGGGGGGGGAGCAAGAGAGCTAGACGGGGGAGTAGAGAAGTCATTGACTGCAGCGATGAAGGGGTAAGAGACGGGGAGGGGGGGAGGAAAAGAGGGGCTAGATGGAGGAGTAGAGAAGTCATTGACTGCAGTGATGAAGGGGAAAGGGGGGCGGGCGAGGAGAAGCAAGAGGGGACAAGAGGGGGGAAGTCTGGTAAGCCTTGATGATGGAGAAGTCATTGATCATAGCGATGGAGGGCTATGAGACGGGGAGAGTGGGGAGGGGAGGGGAAGCAGGAGGGGCAAGATGGGGGAGTCAGGTATACCTGACGGTAGAAAAATCATTGATTGTAGCGATGGAGGAAGGGGAAGCAGGGAGGGGAGAGAAGGGGGTGGGGAGTCGGCTCAGCCTGACGGCAAGAGAAGCTATTAACTCCCGCAGTGAACGGGTAAAAGACAGGGAAGGAGGGACAGAAGTGAAGGAGGTGGAGGGGCTCAGTCAGCCATTGATTGTAGCGATGGAGGGGTAGGGGGGGGGGGGGAGCAGGAAGGGGATAGGAGGGGTAGGGAGGGAGTTAGGTCAACTTGAAGGAAAGAGAAGCTACTGACTCCCGTATTGAAGGGGTAAGAGACGGGAGAGAGAGAGGGACAGAAGTGGAGGAGGGGTGGGGGGCTCAGGTCAGCCCGATAGCAGAGATACTGCAGTAATGGGGCAATAGGGGACAATGGAGAGTGGGGCGCTGGCTAACCTGCTCGTAGAGAAACCGTTGACTTCAGCAAGGGCAGAGAACCCGTTGCCTGCAGTGACGCTTCTATTCTATGTTAACACATTTACTGAACATCAACTTTGCAGCACATGAGAAAGCTTCCTTTTCCCCGCTTGTTAATTCAGTTAAAAGAAAATCAATAGGACAACAAAGAACACGTTTATAGGAGGTGCGAAACGAATGGTGATATACGTTATCTTATAATATACATTCAAGAAGGCACCAATATAAATACCTTGAGTAACATACAAGATATGACGGGAAAAATGAATGTTTCTTTTAAAAGATTCAGTACATGAAAAAAATCATTCCTTAAAACTTTTTCACGCACCATCAAACGTGTTTTGGGTCGTTATCCTTAGTATTATACAAATCGATATTTAATTCGTCGCTCAGTTGACTGAAATTCTGACGCTTATGACCTCCGTTCTTCAAGCTTATCTTTAAACATAAAATTTAGCAAGCATAACGATCAAATCCAAAGTTGTTTCTATTTCTACGAGTTGAGCTACAAACCAGTGTCGGCATTTTTCACTAAATAATTTTTCCATATCTTTCAAAAAATGAACGAGAAAAAGATACACTCGAGGAGCGGGTGAACCCAGAGGAGTACTGTCCTCAACTCTCTCTCTCTCTCTCTCTCTCTCTCTCTCTCTCTCTCTCTCTCTCTCTCTCTCTCTCTCTCTTCATTAGAGGATGTACAGTTCGTCGTGTTTGTCAGGTCGATAGCTTTTACAGAAATACTTGTACCAATAATTCTGCATACGATTCTAATTTGAGACAATTTCAACTTCACATGTTTAATTGATGAACATGCATGAATATCTTATTCTAAAGGACCTCAGAATTTAGTTTTCGTAACCACCCAGAGCAAAAATCTAGTTAACGTTTATCTTGAGCAAAATTTCCTAGTACCGTTTAGCTCCTTTACTTTCTTCAAAAAACGATGTTGAAATTCTTGATAATCTTGTCCAGTTTTCTTCATGAATTACTTCAACGGAAAAAAATCATCCATTACCTGAGAAAAATCTATAACGCAGTCAACACTGATCATGAATTCTTTAAAGTTCATGGATTGTCCGTTTGCCTTCAAATGAATACTTGATCGCGCGTTTTCATGCATGGATTACTAATTTCTTCTGCTTGGGTTAATCATCTCGCTCCTTTTTTTAATCTTGTCATTGTCAAAAGCAAAACGGGTTAAGCAAAAAGTTCGCGTTAATGTTTGGGGTGCCACACAGGGACAGAATTCCTTGTACGCTGAAAAGGAGTGCCTCAAAAAAAAAAAAAAAAAAAAAGCTCATGTAGCCTTAATCAAAAACTGGTCCATAACTTTCGATTCTTGATTTCTACTTCATGGGTATGAGTTTTACTTTTTCTTTTTATCTCAAATCTTAAGTATATTTTATTATGGTGTGTATTCTTAAACTGCCTTGCTTAACAATTTCGACTGCCGTTTTCTGCTTCTTTTGTCTTGTTTTTTATTATCCACAAAGTCGAGCAATATCTTTTAAAGTTTTCAAATTAAGAGGGCATGTGGTTTAGGTAGCAAATTCCAAGATGTATGAACTTGAACAAAACAAGTCTTTTGAGACCAACGACTCTTCTGACTGGCCTTAGATTTCCCGGCGATTTAATCTTGAATATTCTTTTTTTTATTTCAACTTACTTATCGCAATGATGTTATGTTTCACGTTCTTTTAAATCTTGAGTGAACGAAACACAGATTATTTTGAATTTAGGAGGATTCCATATCATGTTTATGAGGACAATATGTCTTCATGGACCTTTTCTAAGATCCTGACCATACTGCTCGCGTTTTCTCACTGTTTATGAACACTCTTGTTACTTTGGCAAACGTGGTATGGATGCGAATTGAGTATTGAAATGATCTTTTTCACCAGTGATTACTATCTGGGTGTCATCAGCAAACTAGCAGATTTGGTGTTCAACATCAGTTATTTTTATCCCTTTCATGGGCTTGACTTCTTTAATCATTATCGCTGAAATTTCCGGACATGTAATGAATAAGTAAGTAGGTGAAGGGTCTCCATGTCCACACCCACTCTATATTTAAACCACTGGGTAGTCTGACCATTTACAATAACCGTTGTTTTTTGATATTTTCATAAAATGTTTCTGCCTAGTGACATATGTTCTCACCAAAAACCAAAAATATGTTGATAGATTTATCATAAAATCCCAACCAAGGCTGTCCAAAGCTTTTTAAAAATCTACACAGAGCAACACTCCGGGGAGGTTTTCTCTTTCTGATAGTTGATAAAATCGTGAATTAGTCTGTTATCATCGCTCATGAATCTGTTAGCCATGAAGCCTGTTTGATCTTCACAGATAAGAGAAGGCAACCAGAATTCCTGTTCTCTTTAAAATGCATAAGACCCATTTTACATGCTACACAGTTAGGAGAGAAACAGGATACCACTTTTAGACAAATTCTTTTGGTTTACCACCTTTCGGTGTACAAAAGACGATCACGTCTGTTTCAGTTTCATCAAGGAGATGTCACTGCGTGCGTACTGGTCCATGTACTCTAGATTTCATCAAAGAGACTACGAGACCACTGTGCACAGATACACAACTGGATAAATGAATAACTTAAGAGCAGAGATAAAAGCATTTAAGTCGAGGGTCTCGTGAACACTACTTAACATCATAAGAAGTCATGTCAAAAAGGAAGAAAAAGGTAAAAGATGTTAACCATTCACTTTTCAGACGTTAGAAAGACACGTGAACACACCTACTTGGGAAAAAATAGATGATCAATATTACGAAACAGTTTTATTCACTCTAACGATTCCTCGTGGATCTCCCCACCCGATCCCACCTGTCCAATTCAGTTAACTTCGTTTTTTTTTGTTGTTGTTGTTGTGTTTTTTTTTTGTTTGTTTGTTTGTTTTTTTGTTCAGAGAGACAGTGGCAGAATTGTGGCTGAAGCAAGACGGATCCAAAGACTACTCAGGACGAAGACGAAGGCTGCAGTTTGTCTGACACAAGCAAAATTGTCGCTGTGCGGGACGGGAGCCTCTTTCTCCATTGCCGCTTTTGTTTGGCTTTTCTTCGAAACGACTAAAAATCAAAGAAAAAACAAACAAAACAAACAAAAAATCATGTTCTAAGACAAATTGCGCAAGTCTTGTGCAGAAGCTTGCCTCGAGAATAGCTTTCTGTTTTGCTGGCCGGTTCATTTGATTGACACACATTTGCAGCGTAACTAAGTGACGCGAGAGAGAGAGAGAGAGAGAGAGAGAGAGAGAGAGAGAGAGAGAGAGAGAGAGAGACAGAGACAGAGACAGAGACAGAGAGACAGACAGAGAGACAGACAGACATAGAGAGAGGGAAAAGAAAGAGAGAGAGAGAGAGAGAGAGAGAGAGAGAGAGATACGGACAGAGAGAGAGAGATACGGACACAGAGAGAGAGAGAGAGAGAGAGAGAGAGAGAGAGAGAGAGGAGAGAGAGAGCAAAGGACGGGGAGGATAGGAATGGGAGATCGGGAGGGAGGGTGGGCAGGGAAGGGGACGAAATTGTTTTTTTCCAGTCTTGTCCAATACATTTCCATGTCCCCGATATTAAAACATTCTATTAAGCAAAAGAAGTCAAAGAGATTCAAACGAAAAAAAAAAAATCCACGCAATTCACTGGGAGCTTTTGTGGGTGCTTAATTTCTTCCACAAGGAGAAAATTGTAAGAACATTCTCTCTCTCTCTCTCTCTCTCTCTCTCTCTCTCTCTCTCTCTCTCTCTCTCTCTCTCTCTCTCTCTCTCTCTCTCTTTCACGGAAACTACTATGGCCTATTCTATTAAAAAAATGAAATAAGATCAGATCCGGAGCAAAATTTATCAGATTTGTCATGTGTACCAGAGGAGTTAAGCAAGGGGACGTCTGTAGTCCAGTTTTGTTTTCTTTGTTCATAAATGAATTAGCTTTGGAAATTATTCAAAATGGAAAGCATGGTGTAACCTTTGACTTTTTGGAGTTATTTGTGTTGCTTTTTGCCGACGATATAGTCCTACTGTCTACAACGGTCGTTGGACTCCAAAGACAGCTGAATAGCTTGTTTTCTGCTGCAACCAGATTAGAATTAAAGGTAAATATGAACAAGACTAATATTATTGTCTTTCGTAAAGGTGGTTATTTGGCACGAAATGAGAGATGGATTTATGACGGTCAGTATATTGCTGTAGTCAATGCATATAAGTATTTAGGATTCTATTTCACAACCAGATTAAGTTTCACTTTTGGATGCCAGGATATTGCAAACAGAGCAAAGAGAGCAGTTACAGTTATACTTCACATTTTATATAAAACTGAATTGTAGCGCTTTTACAGTTTTCTCAAAGCTGTTTGATTCTCAGGTGCAGCCAATTCTACAATATGGAGCAGAAATTTGGGCACTTGAGAACAGTGTTGTTATCGAAAATGTACATTTGTATGCTATGAAAAAATTTTGAATGTGGATAATCGAACTCCGAATGATTTAGTATATGGTGATCTGGGAAGATATCCGATTTATATTAATTCGTTTTTGAAAATGCATTAATACTGGCTGAAAATAACAAGAATGGACGAAATTAAAATACCTTTTAAAGCTTATAAGATATTGAGAAATTTGGACTGTAATGGCAAGAAGACATGGGCTACCAATGTTCGTCACTGTTTAAATTCATATGGCTTTGCTTATGTTTGGGATAACCAGGGTGTTGAAAATATCGTAGGGTTCTTGAAATGTTTTAAACAAAGAATTGTTGACTGCAGATGGCAGGACTGGCACGATCATATTTATAGCAGTGACAGATTTGCGCGGTACAGACTCTTTAAACAAACTAATGTGAT
>JADBJO010004064.1:95000-110000 GCA_016801955.1 Conus betulinus | reverse complement strand
GAGAGAGAGAGAGAGAATCAGAGACACAGACAGACAGCCAGACAGACAGAGAGGGAGAGGAAGAGAGAGTAGCCCTTATCACCCCCTACCAGATCAGACACTTTTTCTACCATATTACCGGTTAAAATCTTACTGACTGAATCATGTTCCCTAAATATCAAAATCGATGTTGTAATATATATTTTTTTTTTTACGAGTTGTTTCACCATGTTATCACACTGAGGCCGGTATATAACGCTTACTTGACAAAAACAGCTTCTTATGCTGTAAAAACTGACGTTAATGTACAAATTTACTTGACGATTTCATATTTCCTCTTTGATTTCGACATTGATGCTGCCATAGAAATCTCACCGAGCCAAGCAGTTTTCCTCAGGGTTAGAACTGGACCTGCTACTGAAACGGCAGTCAAGGAGATGATTTTCCTTCGTATGGGAATTGATGTCGATACTGAACTTTCAGCCTTGCTGTTACAGCTGATGCCATCATCCCTGGGTACACCAGCACTGCGTGAACAGACCTCTCCCATCTCTCAGCCCTTTTCTTCATCCCCTTCCCTTTGCGCATCCCTTTCTACGCAGTGTGTGTGTGTGTGTGTGTGTGTGTGTGTGTGTGTGTGTGTGTGTGTGTGTGTGTGTGTGTGTGTGTGTGTGTGTGTGTCTGTCTGTCTGTCTGTCTGTCTGTGTATGCGTGTATGTGTGTGTCAGGGTGAGAAAGAGAGAGAGAGAGAGAGAAAAGAAAGACATACAGTTACACAGAGAAAGAGAGAGAGAGAGAGGGGGGGGGGGAACAAATCTTCTTGAACGAAAATTGTTCCCCTCGACATTGGAACTGAGATTACAAGAGAAGACGCAGGGAAAGAAGATTGATATAAACGATGGAACTGCTAGTATGGAAAACGAGGTTGATTTTTTTCCCTTTTTTTTTCACGACACAACAATGAGTCCTTGTCTCACTGCCTTCATTTGTTCTGCTGGATGTGAGCTCGAGATGATGAGGTCTGCATAGACGGCCCGTTCCGATCGACAGAACTGGTCTTCTGTACAGACTTCGTCAGTGATTGCATCTCACGTCACAACACACGCTGACGTTGGCAGATTCTATGTCGATTGAGTGCTTTCTAGAGTCTTGTCATCATCCAAATTCACTGCTTTTATTTCATGAATCTTCATCGTAGATGATGATATTGGACGACAAACAAACAATACATTTACCTTTCCATCTCCACTCATAATTCTCTCACCGACACAATATTACACAACGAAATTTTCTCAAGTGTGGTGTTGTCAGAACAAGTTGGCTTCTTCAGTTAAAACAATGAATTTATTCATAGGTTATACAAAATATGGCTTTCATTTGACACATTGTCATTACAGAGGCTTCGGCCTAGTAAGCCTAGTAAGCTCCTGTGAACACAACGTAAATGATGATTCATTACAATATGTCCCCATAGATACACGCGACACCAAAAGAAAATTCTCTGTTCCCTGTGTTCAACCTAGATTTTGTATTTCTCTTACCTGCGTAGCATAGAAGGACAACGTGTTTGACTTTTTACAGGTGTGTGTGTGTGTGTGTGTGTGTGTGTGTGTGTGTGTGTGTGTGTGTGTGTGTGTTGTGAAGCATAGGTGTGTGGAAGTGCACGCAAAATATGGAATAATTACTACTTATAACATTATAGTAAATATCAAACAGGACTACATATTAAACAAAAGGTAACTTTGAAAGCAAAATCAATATCAGAAAAAAACATCAGTCACTGTCATGCCTAATAAACATGGTAAGTATGCCTTAAGAGTCACACAATCAAATAAAAACGTGGGCTCTCGACACGTTTGCCTTACCACATACGCATTTTGTTCCTGCACTATATTTCGTTCTGAATGCGTCGAGTTTCAGTCTATAAAATACTGAAACAAAGTTTCTGTACTGATACATATCACGAACCTGCAGGTGTTCAATGCCTTCAACTTGATCAAAGCTGAGAACATGGCTATTTCGAGCATTAACCCGCACATAAGGGATGTTCTGGTTGTTTCTAAAAAAAAAAAAGTCCCAAGCCACTTGTTTTAACACTTGATGACACTCTTGTAAAGTCAAGGGGACAGAAAGTGACCGTGCACTCATTTCAGTTTTGGCTCCCTTTTTGGCAGATCTGTCAGCGAATTCATTGCCCAAAATTCCACAGTGGGAAGGGACCCAGAAAAAAGTTAAATCGGTTCCCTTGCACATCAAAATATGAATTAAATAACATATTTCTTTTAAAATAAAGTTTTCAGAATTAGAACTGAAAAACTTGATAGATTGTAGTACTGACATCGAGTCGACACATAACAATACTTGCAAGATTGATTGCGGTAAATCAATTAAATATGTCAAAGCCATTAGTATAGCTACCATTTCGGCGACTAAGATAGATCGATTTTTTCCTATTGAATATGCTTTATCTACTTTAAGTGATGGAATAACAAAAGCAGATCCAGCGTCTTTGTTCTTTGTCAATGATCCATCCGTATATACCTTAAGATGGTTAGGATACTTGCTTTGCATATGCATCTTTGCTGAATATGACAAGATATGCGGATGATCAGCTTTTTTAGCATCAGTGTGATTAAGGTCAAATGTTGCCCTGTTTCTTTCTCAGCTTGGGATTGGATCAGTATGAGAAATCTTTGCCAAAGAGTCGAGGGTTAAATCAGTTTTCTGCAACAAATGGGCAGAATACGAGCCAATAGTAGACAAGCAGGAAATGTTTTTCGCTCGTTTGGGGTAATCAGTAGATGGATTTTAAAGAGAGATTTCTGTTTCATTAACACCTTTCATAGCTGTACATTTCACACAACATATTTTGCCAAAGTGAGAGTTCTGTATTCGTTTAAAGGCAAACATCAATTTCCGAATATGTCCCTACTGTAGAAGCATGTACAGGGATTCCCAAGCATAATTTAAAAGCCTTGCTATCGACACTTTGCAGTTTTTGCAACAAATATTTAGGAGCACAAAAGAAAGCTTCTTGAGCATACGACAGCTTAGAACGAACGAGTGATATTGCCAGATGTTTCAATGTTTTTACATCCTGGCACCAGCTTTGCTTGCTTGCACGTATGTGTGTGTGTGTGTGTGTGTGTGTGTGTGTGTGTGTGTGTGTGTGTGTGTGTGTGTGTGTGTGTGTGTGTGTGTGTGTGTGTGTGTGTGTGTGTGTGTGTGTGTGTGTGTGTGTGTGTGTGTGCGTGTGTGTGTGTGTGTGCGTGCGTGCGTGTGTGTGTGTGTGTGTGTGGTGTGTGTGTGTGTGTGTGTGTGTGTGTGTGTGTGTGTGTGTGTGTGTGTGTGTGTGTGTGTGTGTGTGCGTGTGTGTGTGTGTATGTGTGTGTGTGCGTGGTGTGTGTGTGTGTGTGTGTGTGTGTGTGTGTGTGTGTGTGTGTGTGTGTGTGTGTGTGTGTGTGTGTGTGTGTGTGTGTGTGACCCCGGATGATTTGATTTTTTATCTGAAGACCTCTGTTACTAAAGTCCGTCTTTTGCAAAACTTACTGGCATTTCATTCGACTTTAAAATCTTTGTCTACTTTTTTGTTCGTGTGCTTGTTGTAAAAACAGACATGCACACATGGGTCCGAGAGCAGTTTGAGACAGAGAAGGGAAATGCATGTGGTCTATGTATCGGCTGTCTACAGACAAGTTAGACCCGAAAAATACAGTCACATATTTGAAGAACGTAACACATGACGAATCAAACAAGGAAAACACGAGAAATGTGAAGAAGTAAGAAAAAAACAAAGAAGGAAGGGTAGACAACATGGTAGCATAAAAAGAAAAAGAGATAAAAAAGAGGGGCAAAGAGAGACAGACATAAAAAACGACACGTAATATACACAGACAGACAAAGAGACAACATTGAGAGAGAGAGAGAGAGAGAGAGAGAGAGAGAGAGAGAGAGAGAGAGAGAGAGAGAGAGAGAGAGAGAGAGAGAGAGAGAGGAGAGAGAGAGAGAGAGAGAGAGAGGGGGGGAGGGGAGGAAAACGAAAAATAGAAAGAAAAAGAAAAAAGTGAAAAAAGGAAAGAAGCAAAAACCGACGCTCATGTGTAGCCTTTTCGATTTCTCAAATCGATCTCCCCCAGCAGTACACGTCATCCTAGCTAGGGAACGATAGGGGCTGAAATTCCAATAAAAACCTTAAGAATGATGGAGTAGGAATCAATACCCCCGTCGACAGCCCCCCCCCCCCCCCTCACCTCCACCCCCCTCCTCATCCCACCGCTAACACCCTCCCAGACACCTCCTGCATCCACACAGAATGGACGAGGAAGGCGGATCAGATGGACTCTCCTCTGTGTGCCTTGCCATATTTCACAGAACAATGAATGAATGGGTCTTGTATTTAACGTGTTTTCACCATAGTTGGTGATATTACGCGAAAAAAAGGATATAGATAACTAAAATGAAATGAAAAGCTCACACACACACACACACACACGCGCGCGCGCGCACGCACGCACGCACGCACGTACGCACGCACGCACGCACGCACGCACGCACACACACACACACACATTCCTACCCATAGATATACAAGTATACTACATTACATTACAATATTAAATAGTCACAAAATTTAAAACCAAATATAGTAAAACGCCTACAGGACTATTCAATATACATCATACCAATGCCATACACTTTAAGTAACTTACAGAGCAATAATGTCTCGCAGTCCGTGTCATAATTCATCAATCAGTTGACTGAGCCAAAATTCAAATAAGCACAGAAAGTAATATGCGAAGTTTTGTCCATTCAATACCAAAGACGAAACAGACAATTGCATTTTCCACAAACGTCTTCTTCAGACATCATGAATTATACACATGAAAATGCGCAGCACATCTCCCAGAGGGCTGTGAGCAAGAGAAAGGCCCAGTCCATGTCTCTTCTGTTTGAGACATTTGCACAAGCTACAGCTGTCCAACATCCACGTGTCTGATTCATACTGCGTATGAACATCTTAAGCGTGGCTTTGGACCATATTTTGTGCATTTGAGGCATTTTCGGTCGTTTCGGTAATGATGCAATCTGTTTTATATACTCCTGCCTGTTTTGTTTGTTTGGGGTCTGGTTAGAACCAAATGACACTGGTTATGTCAACGAAGTACGGAGTAGAAGATCTGACTGACACACATCACAAATGAACAATTTTACCTGGGTGTTTTCAATCCCAAGAGTCGGCTTGATTTTGGATCTTTTCTTTTATTCTAACTTGTGTCAAGTTTGTGTTCTAACATGCTGTCAGTCCTGGTGTGGACGAGACTGGCTCGGTTGTGAACAACTTGATTTATCTCATTGCGGTGTTGTTATTATCACTGTGTTGTCTGGTGCTATGTGAAAAACATCTTTGGAAAGCATTTACACTAAGAATTTAAGAACACATCGCATACTTAAAATAAAACCATGTAGATTTCACTTTGAAATGGTCAGTGTACAAACCATTATTTGTGAATGATTAACTATTTAAACATCGCTCGATCTGTATCCTTTGACCCATATTCACAGACTTAAACGCTTTGTCAACTTTTAGTAACCTGTTATGCTGTGATCTCTGCACACACAGACTACCTAATGTTGCAAATGAGTCTGTACATATGTCGGTTCTGACATCATTATTATCTCTTTTATTTGATGGTTATGTTTGTGTTTTCTGGCCAGTGTGATTTACTTTGTGAAAAGTAACTTATGCCAACATATTGATTGAATGTAATCCATCCAACGTGTCCCTCTCTTCCGTCTCTCTCTGTCTCTGTCTCTGTCCCCCGCCCCCACCTCTCTCTCTCTCTCTCTCTCTCTCTCTCTCTCTCTCTCTCTCTCTCTCTCTCTCTCATCTTCTCGCTTTTTTCTCCTCCTCTCCCTCCACTTTTTCTTCAGAACTTACTTTTCTTTTCTTTCTTCTTGTTTTCAAATGAGAAATATGGAATTTTTTCTTGCTTGTGTGATTGCTGAATTCTCTCTTTTTTCTCTCTCCAAAATTTTATTGCTTATGTATGTTCTATGTTCATGTAAATGTTTGAAATGAAATTTTTAAAAAAGGTAAAAAAAAAAAAAGAATTTAGATGTAATAAAACTCTCTCTGTCTGTCTGTCTGTCTGTCTGTCTGTCTGTCTCTGTCTGTCTCTCTCTCTCTCTCTCTCTCTCTCTCTCTCTCTCTCTCTCTCTCTCTCTCTCTCTCTCTTCTTCAAAGAAGAAACATTCGATAACCCAAAAGTTTTACGACAAAGCACACTCTTAAGAAGACAGTGACACATACACACTACGTCAAACCAGACTTTCTGAACCTTATCGACTGGGTCCATAGCGAAGACTATCGTGATCATTATAAATATCTCATTCATAATAATCATTGTCGTCGTCGTTGTCGTTAACGTCATCATCATCATCATTGTTATCAGCATTATCATTGAAACTTCATCATCATCATCATCATCATCATCATCATCATCATCATCACTTATCAATAGTCTATGACCGTGTGTCGCACCTTGCCATGGACTCCAAAGCTCTATGTCCAAGCACAAAAAATGTTACATCCAGTTCAGTCTTATTTTGTTTAGTTAGGGCTGCTTTTTGCCTACGTTTGGGAAACGGATTACAGAAAAAAGCGAAAAGAAGAAAACAAAATAAATACATGTCCAACAAAAATTAGTTTTCGATCAAATTTCACATGCAATATTCCAACCTAAATGAATTTCAGAACTCGATTATCCAAAATGCTCGTGCCTGCTTGCAATTTATCAAATATGTTTGCATCGCTCGCTGATCGCGTGTTTTGGTCAATCACTTGTTGACTTTCTTGTTTAGCTCGCGCACACACAGGCATATTGGGTTTCGCTCGATAATAGAAACGTCGATAGAATGCGCCTTGTAGAGAAATAAATGGTATACCTTTCCACTCTCCCTGTCAGAGCTCTTAGTTGTTTTCAATGTGTTGCAAATGGATGGCTCTCCCTGGAGTCCATTACGCGGTCATCACACATAAGCTGTGTCGTCTGTGGCTTTTGCATTCCCCATGGAAAAGTCTGTAAAGACATAGCAGGCGTATGCAGAAAACGCTCGCAGCCTGCTCGGTACCAGTAGACGGTGTCATTGGGCAAATCTGCCTGTGTCTATTCCTCTGTCTTGTTCGCATACTAGACTCTGGGACAAATTTGCGTGCACAGGAGCTGTTCACCTTGTTATATAGTGTGTTTATGTATGCGACATTATGCTCCAGTGTGTGTGTGTGTGTGTGTGTGTGTGTGTGTGTGTGTGTGTGTGTGTGTGTGTGTGTGTGGTGTGTGTGTGTGCGTGCGCGCGTGTGTGTGTGTGTGTGCGCGTTGCGTGCGTGCGTGCTGTGTGTGTGTTGTGTGCGTGCGTGCCTGCGTGTGTGTGTGTGTGTTATTTGTGTGTGTGTGTGTGTGTGTGTGTGTGTGTGTGTGTGTGTGTGCGTGTGTGTGTGTCCTGCATATATTTTTAGATGTTGAACTGTTAAAACTTGTAAAGCGCCCTGTAGCCTACGTTGTTAGGATGGGCGCTGTAGTTAGAAATTGTCATTATTATCACACATTTTTTTCACGTTTTTTCCCCTTCCATTTGCCCGTGTCAAAATTAGGTGTAAGGACCTGTGGATCACAAATATATTGTATTGTGGAAGATTGGGGGGGGGGGGGGGGGGGGTATAGTTTGGGAAGGAGAGTGGGGAAGAGTTGAAGCAGTGTCTCTTGCTAGGGAAAGAAATACGTGGGGGGAGAGAGAGAGAGAGAGAGAGAGAGAGAGAGAGAGAGAGAGAGAGAGAGAGAGAGAGAGAGAGAGAGAGAGAGAGAGAGAGAGAGAGAGAGCAAAACAAAGAAGTGCAACAAGTT
Organism: Conus betulinus; assembly: GCA_016801955.1. Classification (NCBI taxonomy): domain Eukaryota; kingdom Metazoa; phylum Mollusca; class Gastropoda; order Neogastropoda; family Conidae; genus Conus; species Conus betulinus. The sequence goes on along the minus strand of JADBJO010004064.1, from coordinate 102,120 downwards.
TTTTTTTACACACAGAATATGAAGTCAACAGGAAGTAAAAGTGTGTAGGTGCAACTGTGAAAAAGAAAACTGCTTTCAGCTATTCTGACGAGTTCGATCATATCAATGACTAAGGAGAAAAAACTTTGTTTATTCTTTGTGGAGAATAAATTATGAAAATTTACATTCTTTTAACGTTGAAAGAGACATGGGAGAGGGTGGGGGGTGGGAAGGGGGAGATGTCAGGAATGGACGGAAAGAAGGGGGGGGGGGGGGGGAGAGGGGAAGGAGAGACAGATATAGAATAATATATAAAGTGCGTTCTGTTTCCCTGTCTGGCTCTCTAGCTCTGTGTGTCCAGTGCATGTTGCTGTCTATATTTTGTTGTTGGTTATACATAATGAATACTTTTCTGTCTGGTCTCCCAAACCGTAATTGTGAATGATTAACACACTGGAAAGATCAAGCGCTAATACATTTTGTACTGTTATGTCGCATCAGTCCCATTTCTGAGCGACTACATGATGAAGCGAAGCAAATCTGGTTTTAAAGCCAGCTAAACCATACCTCGCTGCAGGCATTCATATGGATAAAAAAAAAAACCTATTGTCAGGCAAAATAGCTCCAACTGGAGATAGAACTAAAATCTAAACAAATCTTAAATGAATGTCAGCGAACCGCCCAGAGAAACGTGGACAAACGAGTCACAAGACAAACCACAACGCGTTTCGACCTCTTAGGTCTTCTTCAGGTGCAACAAACATGAAACAAATAACGAAAATGCACTTAGCTTTGATCGCTTCTGTGTTCAGCGCAAGAAAGAAGGCCTTCTTTTTTGCGCTGAACACAGAAGCGATCAAAGCTAAGTGCAACGCCTTCTTTCTTGCGCTGAACACAGAAGCGATCAAAGCTAAGTGCATTTTCGTTATTTGTTTCATGTTTGTTGCACCTGAAGAAGACCTAAGAGGTCGAAACGCGTTGTGGTTTGTCTTGTGACTCGTTTGTCCACGTTTCTCTGGGCGGTTCGCTGACATTTATTTAAGATTTGTTTAGATTTCCGCCTGCAGTCGTTTCACTTTGCAACTAGAAAATCTAAACATACAGGGGTCAGTCCCGTTCGTACGCTTGTTGTTGTTGTTGCCGTCGTCGTCGTCGTCGTCGTCATCGTCGTTTTAATCATGTTGGTGTTGATGCTCTAGGAATTGAAATGCGTCTACGGCAAAGGTGGTTGAGGCATGGCGGGAAGCGGGGAGGGACGGTGGGATGAATAGATGGTGGAAGTGGGCGGGGGGGGGGGGGGGGGTGTTGGGAAAAAAAAAAAGAGAATGGTGGACGGGAGGAAGAGGAAAGGAAGGAACCGGGGAGGCGAGGCAGAAGAAAGGAAGGAGTTGCAGCCGGAGGGGAGAAGGGGGGAATAGAGGATGGTGAAAGGGGAGGGCGAGATGGGGGAAAAAGGGGAAAGGAGGGAAGATGGTTTGGGAAGGAAAAGGGGGAAGGAACGGAACAAGGTGCACATCGGGGAGAAGGGGAGATGGGGGTAAGGAGAGGGTTTGAAGGGGGGGGGGGGGGGGAGGAGGGAGGGAAGGAGGAACAATGGGAATGGGAGACGGGTAGAGTATACATGATGTGCAAGCTCAGGTTCGTGTGTGCGTGAATGTTTATTAATGTCCGTGTGAGTGCGCGCGTGTGCGTGCGTGTGTGCGTGCGTGTGCGTGTGTGTGTGTGTGTGTGTGGGTGTGTGTGTGTGTGTGTGTGTGTGTGTGTGTGTGTGTGCGTGCGCGCGCGCGCACGTGCGTGCATGCGTGTGTGTGTGTGTGTGTGTGTGTGTGTGTGTGTGTGTGTGTGTGTGTGTGTGTGTGTTGTGTCTGTGTCTGTGTCTGTGTGTGTGTGTCTGTGTGTCTGTGTCTGTGTGTCTGTGTCTGTGTGTTTGGGGGTGGTATCTGTTTGCGTGTGCCTGCTCATCTGTCTTTATCTCTCCCAGCTCTGCACACATACAAATCAGTTTATGTGTTTTCTGTCGTCAATTTATGACTTTGTTGCGTCAGCGCGCCTCTCTCTCTCTCTCTCTCTCTCTCTCTCTCTCTCTCTCTCTCTCTCTCTCTCTCTCTCTCTCTCTCTCTCTTTCTCTCTCTCTCTGTGCGTGCGTGTGTGTGTGTGTGTGTGTGTGTGTGTGTGTGTGTGTGTGTGTGTGTGTGTGTGTGTGTGTGTGTGTGTGTGTGTGTGCATGAACGTGTTCGGCTGGGTTTAAAAAAAATCGCTGTTGATATTGTTTCTTCGCTTATGTAAATAGTGTTTGTGCTCCCTCTCTCTCTCTCTCTCTCTCTCTCTCTCTCTCTCTCTCTCTCTCTCTCTCTCTCTCTCTCTCTCTCCCTCCCCCTCCTCCCTCTCTCTCAGGTTATCCATTGCTATGTTTTGTTTGAACAGGATATATTTTTTTCAGTCATATCTTCCGTGCCATTTTAGTGGCACTGCACCCACACAGCTCACTTCGGCCCTCAATCCACAAGCTCTGCCCGCCACGTCAAGCCACCGCTCCGGCACCGGCAATCCACAGGATGCAGTCGATGTCAAGTCGTCATGAGGCAAACCCACCAGAGAAGACACTGCACTGCTGTCGGGTCACTTCGGTGGTGTTCACTGGCGCCTGCTTTGATCCAAGATACACAGGACACTGCCTACTCAGTCCCCCTTCTGACTACAATATTTGCTTTGCCGCGGAGCAAGCGTAAGTTCTCCGGGAGGGCGCAACGTCCGTCCCCATGAACTTGCCAACGATGGCACCCCGGCACAACCGAACCAAGAGCATAAATATGGACAGAAAAGGGCTATTGAAGATACCATGAAAACCAGGCATGCGGGTCCATAAAATCTAGAATTTTTTAAATGCTGATCGATCGATGAGAATGGTGATGATGAAGATGAGGATACTGGCCTCCTTCTGGTCTGAGACTGCATGACAGGGCTGTTTCTTGAAGTCAATCAGGCCTGAGAGATACAGACACCTGCAGTGTTAGTTTGAAAATGAAGCAAAACTCAGAGACGCAGCCATCATGCGGATGAAACTCGACTGTGTGTTCTCAGTCTTTCCGTTTGAGCCTACATCAAACTCGACATTGAGAAGAAACCGGTCGGGTCAGAAAACTTCCGCAAATAGCTCTCAAAGAAATCGGATCCACGACCTCCCAGCCTTGAGTCCGCGATGCTAATCACTTCACCATGGCTGCTTGTTGAACGGAAATTTTGTTCCACCCAGGCCAACGTCATCTGCATATTTCCGTTGCACGAACGGCGCAGTAAACGAGAAAAATACAGAAGGGAATGGGCGTGAGTACCAAGAGTCACAAAAATGTAAGAAAAGTCTCATTAGCGCTGTAGAAAGATGTAGCAAGAAATTCAATATGTTGATGATAAAACCTTACACCCCCCCAACCTTCTTCCGCTCGCTAACCCCTCTTTCCCTCTTTAACTGTCCACTGTTTTTGACCTCTTCCTCAGACAAGAGTGTAGAACTCGACCAGTCCTACCCCCATCCACCCCTCTCTCCCGAGTCTCCTTCACACTCATCAGGCAGGGTCGGCGCACTCCCTTCTACAGAGGTCAGATGTCTTCAGCATCGGTGGTATCCTGAAATAATATAACAGTGACACAAGTCAGCCATCGACCAGTGTTGTGGAGGTCTGGCCATAACGACGCTGGAGTACTGTGGAGCAGATGATGGCATAGTGTGCTGACACGCCGGTGTGTCTGGGATTCCACGTCGACAACTTCGGCTTCTAAATGTCCCGGCATGCTCTCTGTCCTTTGCACAAGAGAAGAGATGTCTCCTAGACAGAGATCTAAGGTGTTCTTCTGTCAGTCTAAGAATGTGATCATTAGGTTCAGTCCCTTGACATAAAATAGGAACCATGAACATGTAATGAAGAAGTGGATGCGTTTACGCCATCTTCCACCAGTTGTTGTCAGGTAATTTCAGTTTAATCCACTTTGCTTATAGCCCAGCCGACCGAGAAGGGCCATTTCATGGCACTTGCCCAGGCCATGATCTTGAACATGCGCTCACTTCCATTGAAGATGTGGACACCTGCATCAGTAGAACGTCAGTGTACACTTTCCAACGTCTTTAGGTATTTTCCTTTACAAACACCTATCATTGTCAAATTTTCCTATGGTCCTTGGCTGTCCTCTTTTCCTAATTCCTAGACTGTTCTCTTTTCCCCACAATTTCTGGCTGTCCTTCTTTCCCGCGTCCTTGGCTGTCCTTTCCAAATGTCCTCGTCTGTTCTTGTTTCCAAACGTCTTCGGCTGTCCTTCGTTTCCGAGGTCTTTGGTCGTCCATGTTTATTAAAGTCTTTGGCTTCCTCGTCTCCAAAATGTTCTTGGCTGTCTTCCCTTCCCAATGTCTTGGGCTGTCTTTCCTCCCAATGTCTTGGGCTGTCTCCCCTTCCTAATGTCTTGGGCTGTCTTTCCTTCCCAATGTCTTGGGCTGTCTTTCCTTCATAAGGTCTTCGGTTGTAACCATATTCCAACATTCTTTTTGCTGTTCTCATTCTTGAACGTCTTTGGCTGTCGGCATTATCACACATTATGGCTATCCTCATTTCTAAACGTTTATGACTACTCTCCTTTCCCAACGCCTTTGGCTGTCACTACCTGACTTCTGTGGCTGTCCCTGTTACCAAACGTGTTTGACTGTCCTCTATTCTCAAAGTTTTTGGCTGTCCCCCATTCTCAACGTCTTTGGCTGTTCTCGTTTCCCAGCGTCTTTGGTTTGTCCACATTACCAATGGGGGTTCTGTAGCAGGAAACTACAGAATGTGTTTTCATCACTTCTGTTTTATTTTTGCTAATGTACATTCATCTATGGTAAGAGGTCGAGTAGTGTTAGCTATTTGTCACAATTCATGTGTTCACCGTGACAAGTAAAATCATGTTATGTATGTGAAATTTGTTCATTCGTGTCAGCATAATACACCAAGTAAAGATCGTTCCTTAGCTAGTTTTACTGCCGGTCTGAGGCATACAGTAAAGTTGTTTTCAATGAGGTTTTTTCCTGTGGAGCACAATCAAAGCTGTTTCATCGTTGGTGACACCAGTTGTTTTCGATACCTACCGTGGTAAGGCGGCCTCCTTTTATTATATCATTTAACCAGCCAGAACCTAGACGATCAGAGTAAGATCCCCTAACCCCACATACTTCAAACCGGAAACATATTGTCCTTACGAGCCTCAGCCAATAGGACGTAAATTTCACCATTCATAATGGTTGTGACGTGGGTGAAAAAGGAGGAAAAAAAAGACATTAGAAGTAAAGCAAACCCAGCTTCCTGCAGACCCAGAACCTGGGGGGGGGGGGGGGGGGGGGGGGGGGGGGCATCAAACTGAATTCACTGATCACGATGTTTCACCGATGCTAAGGGTTTTCCCGTAACCATGGTTTGAATTATATTCCCGGATTCAACTGAGGATTTGATCCAAAACCCCACATTTGGCTGCATTCTCTTTCCACATCGTCAAAGAGACTAAAAAGTCTTTTTAGTCAGAGAGACTCGCACCGAGTTTTTGAAATATAAAAAGTAAAACGCGATGGTGAGTTGAATGTAGAAATGTCTATACATAAAATTGATGAATAATGATAGTAATGATAATAATGTTGATATGAACACTTTGTCGAGAACATTCACATGGTGAAGGACTAACGATGGTCTGACGAAAGAAAGAAAAGATATGGGCGATGGAAGAGGTGAAACGAAACGCAATAAACACAGTTTGAAAGAAAGACAGAAAAGGGGGTATCAAAAGAAGCGACAGAAACCAGAAAATCCTCCAACATGTGTGCGTGAAGGAAGAGATGAAGACCAAACACAATAAACAAAGTACGAAAGAAAGACAGAAAGTGGGATCGCAAGAAGCGACAGAACCCAAAAGGAACAGGAAGGGAGAGAGAATCCTCCACTCGTAGCGCTCTGAAAAGGAAAATGAGGTGGGCTGAAAGTGTGTGTGTGTGTGTGGGGGGGGGGGGGGGGGGGGAAGAAGAAAGAGAATACAGGAGTGGGCATGCACTGTGAATACTAATCACCACTGTCTCAAAATGGAGACACCTTCTTTTCAGTAATGGTTACCCAGCAGAGAGTAGAATTTGTACCCTTTAAGTCTTTGAAAAATGGAGAGAGTCTGTGAAATTCCGTAAAAATGTCAATGGGCATTTGTGACTCCCATGACAGTTTTGAACGAAAATGTCTTTTCCAACTTTTATTCGCATGCAGTGCCTTCTGCTCAAAATATTTTTTCCATGAGAAATGGCAAGGAAGGGGTGGTGTGTGTGTGAGAGTAATACAAGTTGCTTCCATGACGTCCGGCGTTTCTCTCTCTCACTGGTCTTTTCATTTGTTCTTTCCCACTGTGAAAACTTCAGTCGTGCCTGGAATAAGTTTAGTGCGGGTTCTCCATGGTACTGGCTGATAAATTGTCTCCCTTTTGAAGGCATATAGGAGGTATATGAAAACTGACAATAGTCTTCTTTGAAAATAAGTTTAAGTCGTGGATCTTGCTACGAGACATGTGTTCTTGGACTTTAGATTAATTCATCTTCTTGTGTACCTGTGTACCGGAGCTTAGCTGGCTTTAATGATGATGATGATGATGCACACACACACACACACACACACACACACACACACACACACACACACACACACACTGAACTTAGCCGGCTTGTGTATCTGAGCTTCGCTGGCTGGGTTGATGATGATAGATAGATAGATAGATAGATAGAGAGAGAGAGATACACACACACACACACACACACACACACACACACACACACACACAACACACACACACACACACACACACACACACACACACGCACACACACACACACACATATATATATATATATGTGTGTGTGTGTGTGTGTGTGTGTGTGTGTGTGTGTGTGTGTGTGTGTATGTGTGTGTGTGTGTAGTCTGTTTTCCCATTGAATGTATATGTAGACCGTCTGTCATTGCCTAACTTCTTCCGTGGGCAACGTACAGGCCTTGTGTTAGTACCTAAACCATTCCCGTATCTAGACTCCACAATGTGCAGACCTTGATGCTAAAGTAAACCTCTCTCTGTGTCTACATGCATCAATGGGCAGACC
>JADBJO010004064.1:75000-90000 GCA_016801955.1 Conus betulinus | reverse complement strand
TTTTCCACATTTGACACATAATTCACAACACTATTTTCCACGATGGACGGATGTATCATCAACACCATTTTCCATGTTAGACACAGATATAACAACACTATTTTTCACACGTTACACACATATAAATCATGAATACCGTTCCCACATTTAATACAGATTTAACAACACTATAACCCAGGTCACACACATATATCACATGTACCGTTTTCCACGTCAGTCACATATATAACCAGCACCATTACCTGTATTAGAGACATGCATCACCAGTACCAATTTCCACATCAGTTACATATATTACCACACACCATTTTCTACGTTAAGACACAAAAATGACCAATACCATTTTTTTGTAACGTTAGACACACATATCACCGAAACCATTTTCCACGTAAGAAACAGATTCCAAGACAATAATATCTCGACAAAAGTCCCCAGTTGAGTTAATTCATTGAAAAGAAACAGCCTTGTAAGTCCGTTTTTCCTCTCTTAACTTCAGTACACCTTCAATGGCTTCGGTCCCTATGTCGCTCATCAATCCCTATGTCGCTCATTCAGTCCATGTGTCGCTCATTCAGTCCCTATGTCACTCATTCGGTCCCTATGTCGCTTATTCAGTCCCTATGTTGCTCATTCAGTCCCTATGTCACTCATTCAGTCCCTATGTCGCTCATTCAGTCCCTATGTCGCTCATTCAGTCCCCTATGTCACTCATTCAGTCCCTATGTCACTCATTCAGTCCCTATGTCAATCATTCCGGTCCCCAGTGAAACTGCCTGAGTCTGGTGAGCCATCCCTGCAAACCTGACATTGAAAACGCTCTGTAATAGCTGTCGCTGGGGCTGATACTGAGCAGGTTGTTGGTTGCGTGGGATGTGAAAAGAATCAAAACAAATTGTTTGGGAATAATGCCACCGACATGTCACCTAAGATAAGACTGTCAAAAAAAGTTCCTCTGCATTTCACTCAAAAAAGAAAAATGAAACTCGGAAAGATCCTTTTCACTTTATTCCGTGGAAGAAAAACGGATCATCAGACAAACCTCCTTAGCTCGTCATTTTAACGACACAACTGCATTTGAAAAGGGAAAATGTCCACAATCTTTCGCACGTATTCCAAAAAAGAATTGTGAGGCTGTCCAAGACGATCCTCTGTCTACGCTTCCATTGAAGAAACCAGCGACTGCCAAACAAAAGATTTCTTTGCACTTCATTCCAACAAAGAAAATCGTACTTTAAAGGAAACGCTTCGAAATAAAAATTTTATTGCATTTTTGTTTAAAGGAAGACTGTTAAGGCTTCCAAAAATTCCTTCTTTTTCATTTGATTCTAAAGAACAAAGACTGTTCAGAAAAGGTCCCTTGCATTTCAAGGGAAAAAAAAGAGATATAACTATCAGAAAGATTCTTTACACTTCATTCACAAAAAAATAAATATAGACAAGACTGTCAAATACTTCTTTTTACACATTATTCCAAAGAACGAGAGAAAGAGAGAGAGAGAGAGACAGACAGACAGACAGACAGACAGACAGACGACAGAACGACAGAACGACAGAACGACAGAACGACAGACAGACAGATGAGGGGGGGGGAGAGATCTTGACATCTGATATACCCAATCGGCAGTACCGATTTTGTGTCAGTGGAGCACCAGATAGCAAATCACACACAGCCAAACTTCAACGTTTAGACTGGCTGTCCAAACTTTTAGTTTCATGAGATTCTCTCATGTAGATAACACTTGTCCGGTCAGATACACACACTTTCCGTCAGTTAATCCTGTACCGTTTTCTACGTTTGCTTCTTTTCTTCCTGGAGAGACGCTTTATATAAAAACTTAGAACAGTCATCAGTGAATGATATAAAATGGTGAGAAATGTCTTGACTTACAAAGAAAGAGACTCCATGAGTAATCTAGCAGATATGGAGAAAGTCTCTCCCATTTTCTGTCCAGTACAATACTTCTGTAAAGTTTAATGAGCCGGGAGTGACACCGGGCGACGACTATAAATTACCACAGACCTAGCCGTGTGACACCATCAGTAGTAAACATGTTGTCCCACAGGACAAATTCCACTTGTTCGACCAATCGTTGGTCATTTACGGAAGAGACTGCACAGATTGTGATCAGGAACCACTTTATGGTGATGAAACAAAGAGAAAAAAACCAAGAGGTAGAGAAACAAAACACTCCCACAGGGAGCAGTCACCAGTAAAAGCGCATGCGATCTCCACTTAACATAAATTCTCCCAGGATAGAACGAAGATAGTTCTAGGAGGGATATAAAGGAAAACATTTGAATTGGTGCTATAAAGTCCACACTCAACAAGGACGGGGGGAAACGCACAATGCCTGCCATCTAATCTTCCCTTGCCCATTCATTGAGGTCAGCTTTGCTTTAAGGTGACAAGCAATATACGCCAGCCTGCCCAGTCAGTTAACTTGGATGAAGGAAACTGGAAAAATCCTGGAAGCATTGCAGGAGTCGCTATTCTGTCTGCTTGTTTGCACAGGTTAATCTATTCTCTCACAACTACCAACAACAGTTTTCCCTTAAGAGTTACCAATGAATATGTTCTCTTTGTAACCCTCATCTACAGAACCAAAAAAAGCTTGACACCAACGGCAGGTATGTAGCAAAATGTTCAGGCCAACTGACTGTCAGCACTCATCAGCACATACACTGGAAGTCAAGAGTTTTTTTCTTGTAATCTAAAACTCTGTATACTTGCCTGGTACAAGCATGCATTTTGCCATGATTCAGAGGTAAACCAAAGAAGGCATAGACAGCCAAAGCAATCAAATGAACTAACTTCAAACTTTTCTAACCTGTCTTGCTTGACTGTCAGCGTGAGAAAGGGATACCACCTGGTTGCAATTCCCTCCGACTTAGTGTCTTAACACAATAGAGAACAATGAATAATATCATCAATCAGTTTCAGTGCAAGCCCTTTCCTTTTCACAAAAATGTTCAGTACAAGGAGGCGTGAGATACGAAACCATCCCTGTTGAAGATAGCTCGCTGTCGTCAGCATTCCTCGCCATCTATACAACGGACCGCCATGGTAGTGACAGAGGAAATGGGGTGAGGGACAAACTGGCGTAATGAAATCACATTTCTTTGGCTCACTTGCGGAGTAAGAAATCGACTTTAAGATCTTTATTCATATTCAGGCATATTCCGCACAGTTCCTTTCTCTGGGAACAGGAGCGTACCAGAGCCTACGTTTAGAAAAAAAATGTGTTTACTTGGTTATTTCTGCTCTCTCTCCTTCAGAGTCTTCATGACTGAAACTTTTTAAACACTAACTGTCTTGCTTTGTTTATACTACCGGAAGAGAAGTTTTATAACAATACTCGTGCATATGCGAAATATTATGCCATTTGAAGAATTCGTTAAAAAGACGGTTTGCAATCAGTGACATACATGTGTACAAAACTTGGTATGTTTGAAATTTTTAAAAAGCAATTTAAATGCATTTCTGTGTTTTAATAAAGGAATGTAAAAATTATTCTGGTTATTTAACTCAAAGTAGGATATCATTGTATGAATATCGGTGTACATGCTAACGGGCAAAATAAGCAGACATTTGTATAAAGGTATATCTGATTGTCCTGGTAAACCTTTGGCATGGCAACACAAAAGAAACCAGTCCATTGATGAACGACATAGTTACTTCTCAGTGGCCACATGTGCAGGCATGACTCCTTGTCTCCTGTATGTATATACACATATGCCCATGCAAGACTAATATGCTGACGTATATGGTCTTATAGGAAGCATTATTCTCGTTCACCAGTTTGTGGTAGAGCTGCTCATACACCATCGTAAGACTGAGAAAACTATGTCACATTAAGGGAACAGAGTTTGCCCTAAGTACCAGACTCACTAAAAACCCAAATGCAGGAGGAAAATATTGCATTATCTAATTATGGAACCCCCTGAAATATCCACGTGCAAAAGATGTATTTGGTATTCAGTACAAACCCTTTAAAATTACATGCAGAAATGTCAATAAAATCAATGTGGGCAAACTAATTCCATAGTTTTGTGTTGACTGTGAGATTGCTCCATGACAGTGTATGTGTGCTAAACAGGCCTTTGTTTTGTAATGTAAACTGGAAACTGAGAACTGCAATAAAAACTCAGCAATCTTAGTTTCTGCAGACAGGCTTAAATGGAGAAATCTTTGTGACTTTGCATTTTACATTTTCAGAGAATATCATGAGAAGAGTGCATAGATTTCTTTGAAAAGGATTTCACATTTATTTTCGTGTCTCGCCTGAATAAAAGAATGAGAGCATTTTCAGGGCTCAAAGTCCAATATTGTGTCGTGCAGAAGACTGGAACAAACGCGCAATGCTAATTCAAGAGTCCCAACTGAAGAGGAAGACTGAGCGATTTGCATGGAGTGCGTGTCTGGCTGTCATAAAATGGCTCTGGTGGCTGACGGGCAAGCTCGTGGAGACGACTGGTAAAACTCATCGACTGGACAAATGACGTGAGGGGTGTCGGTGATCGTTTATTACACAGACACGACCAGCGGTCAGTGACACGTTCCATACCTGTGTCTGTAAAAAGGGAATATATGGTGGTAGCAGAAGGGGTATGCAGAGTCGAATTTTGATCTGTTGACATGCTTATGCATGGAAACTTGTAGGCAGTGCATGCTTACTAGAGTTTTATTGCCGATGTATGTGTTAATTTACCGTGTGAAATAACAGTTAATGTAGTCCTCAGTCTACTCTAAAAAGTCTGCTTTTCATAACAGTTGAAATTGGTCTGTGGACACATGGCCGATGTGTATATAGGGTTTAAAGTGAAAAACATCAGTCCATACTCATTTACTTAATGTCATTGCAGCAGTTGTTATATACTCAGCCCAGGGATATTAATCTACTTGTCAACACAGCAATTGTTACATACTTATCATATTGCCCTTATCAGTTACAAACGTCTACAAAAAATAAGCAATTTGGAATGGTTTGATATGAAAAGGCACTTTAGTATACTGAACCACTGTAAAATGACTTCAGTGGTTCAGTGTGACAGGATAGTAAGGCACAGTGGAACCTCTGTAAAACGACTGAAATGGATTGGTGTGACAAGGTAACATGGTGCTGTGGACCCTCTGTTCTATGACAGCAATGATTCAGTATGACAGAGTAGTAAGATACAGTGAAACCTCTGTGCAACGACTGGAAAGATATCGGTATAAACAAGGAAGTATGATGTAGTGGATCCTCTGTACGACTGGAATGATTTAGTACGATAAGGTAGTAACGTAAGTGGAACGTGTGTACAAGGACTGGAATTATTCAATATGACAAGGTTGTAGGGTACAGTGGAACCTCTGCACAACGACTCCCTCGCCACAAAGTTTGGACATTCTGTACGGATCACGCTTGAGACGATGTTATACTATTTTCACCTTTGTAGTACGATCTGTCTCTGGCAATGTGAAGTTGTGTGTGCTCATCTCCCTGCCAACATCCACCGAACAAACAGACTTTACACATGTTCAGGAAACCTGCTTTACAGTTATTTTGGAACGATATAGTATGAGTAAATGTATTTGCCAGACAGATCTTGCTTACAGTATCTATCTTATTGAGAATGGAATTTCAAATGAACAAAAGTTGTGTTCAAATTGATCATATTAATGTTAGAGTCATTGTTGTTGCTGCTGCCTTTGTTGTTGTTGTTGTTGTTGTTGTTAATGATAATGATGATGATAAGGAGGAGGAAATGGAGAATAATCCACTTCATCCTATTTGTGTACGCCGAGCTTGATAAGTGTTTGTGCTACGCAAAGAAAAGTTTGCTGCATGTGACGTCATTTCAATTTATGTATTAAGATTTTGTTGGTAGTTCTTTTCCGAACAAACGGAGGTAATTGTACACAGTCTCGTTTTATATTTCATTAGTTTAAAAAAAAAAAAAAAGAAAGAAAAAACTTTGCCTATGTTGGCATTTTCTTGTCACACACACACACACACACACACACACACACACACGGACACACGCACGCACGCACGCACGCACGCACGCACGCACGCACGCACGCACACACACACACACACACACACACACACACACACACACACACACACACAACATACTCTGTGTTTTTTCGCATTGGAAAAAAAAGAAGAAGAAAAAAACATATCTACACTTTCTGTGTTGACATTTCCAAGCAAAAGTTAACTTTTTCTTCTGCGTGTTTTATCCTGGATATGAAGCTGGCTCCCATAACTCCTGCTGGTAGGATCACCACAAGTGTCACGAAAAAGTGGGTCTGTCTTACTGGATACACTCTCTGTTTCCCAGAGAGGTCTTCACTGGGAAATAAACGACGTCTACTGGTAAGAACAAGAAAGCATCCGCACTGTATGTTGAAGACAGACCCTTGGTGATACCACGCACCGCTCAGGTATCGGGGAACAACATCAAACACAGACTCTCTCTCTCTCTCTCTCTCTCTCTCTCTCTCTCTCTCTCTCTCTCTCTCTCTCTCTCTCTCTCGCTCGCTCGCTCGCTCGCTCGCTCTCGTTGTCTCTCTCTCTCTCTCTCTCTCTCAACTGTGTGTGTGTGTGTGTGTGTGTGTGTGTGTGTGTGTGTGTGTGTGTGTGTGTGTGTGTGTTTGAGTGCGTGCATGTCTGTCTGTGTATCTGTCACTCTGTCTTTCTATCTCTGTGTCTCTCTGTGTCAGTCTCTGTCTCAGTCTCAGTCTCTGTCTCTCTCTCTCTCTCTCTCTCTCTCTCTCTCTCTCTCTCTCTCTCTCTCTCTCTCTCTCTCTCTCTCTCTGTACAAGCGCACTGTTTGTGCGTGTGTGTGTGCGCTGCGTGCGTGCCCGTACTTGCGTGTGTGTTGTGTGTGTGTGTGTGTGTGTGTGTGTGTGTGTGTGTGTGTGTGTGTGTGTGTGTGTGTGTGTGTGTGTGTGTGTGTGTGTGTGTGTGTGTGTGTGTGTGTGTGTGTGTGTGTGTGTGTGTGTTTTGTGTGTGTGTGTGTGTGTGTGTGTGTGTGTGTGTGTGTGTGTGTGTGTTCTCTGCTTCACGTTCGCTGGTAGCTATATGCTGTGGTGTGCCATGTTCTTCTAACTGTGCCAGACTAGGTGAAGTGCTCTTCTCACTGACTGCCAAACATGACTTCACGTGGCAAGAAAAATCGATGTTCTCCAATGTGGAGTCTCCCCGTAACAACTGTATAAAAATATGTCCCTAAATCGAGTCTGCGTCCATCTCATCAGCGCAGTTATGGAACAACCACACTTAACTCAGGCATTCGCTGCAACTTCCCAAAACAAATCAGCATTCGGGTTTCTCTGTGTATTGAAAAGGAGCCGAAAGTTACGCATCTGAATAGGATGTCATTGCATTTATTTGTATCAAGTGGAGATCGCTGTATGACTCGGTGCTTGCGAATTATTAAAGAAAGTGCCTACTACTATGTTTGAAACTATATGTATTCTTAAAAGACATTGATGCCACCGCTCGCTCGCTCTCTCTTTCTGTCTCTATCTATCTATCTATCCATCTATCTATCTATCTATCTATCTATCTATCTATCTCTCTGTCTCTCTCTATCTCTCTCTCTCTCTCTAATGTGTACGCACATGTGTGTACATGAACGTGTCTGTCTGTCAGTCTATTTCTCTGTCTCTGTCTGTGTATCTGTGTGTGTATGTGAGTGTGTGTGAGTGTGTGTGTGTGTGTGTGTGTGTGTGTGTGTGTTGTGTGTGTGTGTGTGTGTGTGTGTGTGTGTGTGTGTGTGTGTGTGTGTGTGTGTGTGTGTGTGTGTGTGTGTGTGTGTGTGTGTGTGTGTGTGCTTGAGTGGGCGTGTGTGTGCGTGCATGTGTGTGTGTGCGCGCGCACGCGCGCGCGCGCGTGTGTGTGGGTGTGTGTGTATGTGTGTGTGTGTGTGTGTGTGTGTGTGTGTGTGTGTGTGTGTGTGTGTGTGTGTGTGTGTGTAATTGTACGATCGCCAATGTTGTGTGTGTGCGCGCTGCGTGCATGAGTGCCTGTAATTGTGTCATTACTCTCTCTCTCTCTCTCTCTCTCTCTCTCCTCTCTCTCTCTCTCTCTCTCTCTCTCTCTCTCTCTCTCTCTCTCTCTCTCTCTCTCTCCGTAATTGCCTGGTATCGCTTCAGTGTCTGATCAACAGTTCTCACGTCTCAGCATTACAGCTCATCAGTTCAATAGATGACTTTTGGCCCAAGCTGGACTGGGGTCAGTCATGACTGAAATGTTCTTTATGCCAGTCGTTTGCATTTACTGACGGGAATCCCTTGGATCGAAAGAACGATGCTGACGATCACCGACAATCACCGTTGTGTAGAATCCTGCATTATTTAATGACAAGCAAAGGGAACTTTGTTTCAGGAGTTTGTTGTCATAACACGTCTGAAGGGAAACATTAAAACGAATTAGAAACCTCGACGACGAATGCTACGCAATATTTATGGTCAACAGTGTGCAAGTCAGATTTCAATCCCTGCGCATGTTACATAGGAAACAGGCGTGTTTTTTGAAAATTTTCAGCAAAATCATTTACAAGGTATTTCTGCAATTTTCTGTTTGTGAAGTCAGCACATTTGTGATGCCTTTGAAGTAAAGGCCTTTCAGTCTTCGACACTAATCGAGAACGTGTGATTCTGTGTCAGTATGAAATTTGCGCGAAGCAGATATCTTTTGAAATGTTTGAGGATAACACATGTCATTCACAGCATTCGGTTCAAGCAGCTGAAGTTGCCCCTTTGCGGTGAATCTTGTCAGATGATTGTTGACGCTCGTTTTGGTAAGATGGCCGTTCGAATACGACATGGCTGCAACTGGAATCCCTTCACCACTCAGTTTGCCTTGCTGCGGAAGGTCTTGAAAACGGTGCTGGCATTTGTCCATCTGCATATATACATCCAGAGGTTAATAGGGAGAGAGAAGGTGGGAATGCATGACACTTGTCTCGCCGCAGCTGCCAGTAAGCATAGAACTCTGGTGCTGCCTGACACCCTCCTCTTTCAAATTTAAAAAAAAAAACGTAAAAAAAAAAGAAAAGAAGAAAAACAGCTGAAGTGGTCTTCACGCCCTTTATCAGGTCTCTGCCTCTCTGGTGAAAGAAAATCAATGTCTGTGTGGGGACCAGGCTAAAGTTTTATACGGATTCTCTCTCTCTCTCTCTCTCTCTCTCTCTCTCTCTCTCTCTCTCTCTGTATCTCTCCTCTTTTAATAATCAGGTAAAAGAGAAACACATCAAAATCAGAGTGCGTGCGAGCGTGCGTGCGTGCGTGCGTTCGTGTGTGTGTGTATGTGTGTGTGAGTGTGTGTGTGTGTGTGTGTGTGTGTGTGTGTGTGTGTGTGTGTGTGTGTGTGTGTGTGTGAGAGAGAGAGAGAGAGAGAGAGAGAGACAGTGTGTATGTGTGTGTGCGTATGTGTATGTGTGCATTTATGTGGGTGTGTTTTGAGCGCACGCAGGCGTGTGTGTGTGTGTGTGTGTGTGTGTGTGTGTGTGTGTGTGTGTGTGTGTGTGTGTGTGTGTGTGTCTGTCTGTCTGTCTGTCTGTCTGTGTCTGTGTCTGTATCTGTGTCTGTGTGTCTGTTTCAGCCGGGAAAAAATTGTAGCGACATTTCCAACGCGTACTTAAATATAAAATAAGATTAAATCTTCACTGATGAGAACTGTAACCTTATACATTTTTACTGTTTCAGGTAGAAGCATAGTGAAGCAAAATGACTCATTACATTAGTAAGGTCGGCTGAAGATTACCATTAAAATATGTAAGACTACACTGCAATGACCAGAAAGAAAGACAAAAGGAAAAAAAAGCAACAAGATGCAGTTAATTTACAAAAAAAAATTCATCTTTGTTTTGGTTAAAATCTGAGGGTGGAAAACAATATACAAAACAATATTCGTTATCATGCATTATTCAAATTTCCGCTCGTATGTCGGTAACAAAAATCGTAAAATAAATAATGATAAAAGTAATAGCATCTTGTTAAATAATCCCAATCATCAGTTTATTTTTTTTTAAATGGAGTAGTTTTGGATGAAGGACATGAACCTGAAATAAGGAATCTTAAAACATGGAAAGCAGCGTGGAGTGACCATATCTATAAATGAATAAATGTAAAGCAGTTTCCCGATATTACGCAATGCTATTTGTAAGCGTCTAAAAATCTTAGACCCTAGTATAACACATGAGCTGACGAATGGCAACAGGTTTGATTCTCCACTTTATACATATCAAAGATGCAAATCAGACTGTGGTAATGACAGGTAGAAAAACAGTTTGTTTTTCTTAGAAAACTTTTGATGACTTATTTGAATTCATAACTGACAGAATTCCTCAAAATGAATACTACACTTTCAGAAAATCAGACAGTTACTCATCGTTTTTCGTTTTACTATGGATTATGCATTCGTTCTCAGACTAGTTTCTAATGTGTTTTGAATGGGACATAGAATGCAAATGAAGGCTTCCGAGTAAGTGCACGATTGGACGGTTCCTTGCTTATGTCCACTGGTAGTTATATCAGTAGTGCTGGTGGTACTGTAGCTGTCTCCTCGGTGCTGATCCCTATGCAGCATCTTCACGACGTTTCCTCCTGTCTTTGAACAAGCTCGGCGAGTTTTTATTCACTGCCTGCCAGACCACCGATGTCGTCTGGAAAGTGGGAATCCGGCACTTCCTCTGATGCTGACTGCACTGACGTGATCTTTTCGTGCTTCAGTCATGATGTATTTGTAGGAAATATTGAACAGTGTAGGAGAAAGAGGGCAGGCCTGTCGCATTCCAACTGAAATATGGGACTACTGTTTAACTGCACCCTTGTGTGAGCACTTTGCCGGTTGATTTTTTTTTTTTTTTTTTAGTTAGTTGCCGGATGGTGTTGATGAACTTTTGCCTGATTTTACTTTATTACTTCATCGTGGCCCATAACATTTCTGCCAGAATCTGTCAAATGCAGTCTTGAAGACTGTGAAGACATGGTAGAAATTCCTCTGGTGTAAGAGGTGTTTTTTTTTTTGTGTGTGTGTTTTTTTTTGCAAAGGCTGTAATCTATTCACATTATTGTTGCTATCGGCCTTGTTTTGTATGATTGGGACTTGATAGGATGTTTTGTGTATGTGAGTTTATTTGTAAACTCAGCAAAACAGAATTTCCGTATGAGCAAACGCAAACATGCACGAAAAACAAATGAAAGATTTATTTTTATTTCATAAGGATTTTAGAACTATGAAAGCGTACAAAAAACTCATGAAATCTGCTCTTCGCTTTTCACATTGTCCGTCAAAATCAAGTGTATGTCATGCATTGGGTTTTTCATCTTCGAAACAGCTTCACACAAGGAAACTGGAGTCGAAAAGGAGTTCGATGTGCTTCATGCTCAAACAGGACTGACATGTCGCTCTATTAATTGTATAAAATAGACTGTGTGGAAAAGGTGTAGTGTTCCACACTGGATGAGAAGGGTAGGGTGGAAACGATTTGCGTGGGGAGCGTGTCTGGCTGTCATCAAATGGCCCCAGGTGCTGGTGGCCAGCTCATGGAGACGACTGGTGAAACCAGCACGATGGATAACTCTATGGGTCGCTGTCAGTGGCCGCTTGTGATGTGGGACAATCAATGGCCAGGTCACACGATCGGCACTTTGTTGCGTGTTTTTGATGGTGATGTTCAGTGTGCGCGCGTGTGAGTGTTACTTTATGTGCGCGCGCGCGCGCGTGTGTGTGTATGTGTGTGTGTGTGTGTGTGTGTGTGTGTGTGTGTGTGTGTGTGTGTGCGCGCGCGCCCGCGCGCGTGCGTGTGTGCACACGTGCGTGTGTGCGTGTTTGTGTGTGTATGTGTGTGCATGTGTGCGTGTCCGTGTGTGTGTGTGTGTGTGTGTGTGTGTGTGTGTGTGTGTGTGTGTGTGTGTGTGTGTGAGACAGACAGACAGACAGACAGACAGACAGACAGTATGAGTGTCTGTACGTGTTTGTGTGTCAACGTATGTGAGTGTGCTTTTGATGGTTTTTATCTCTGCGTTCCATCACATTTATGGAGGGAAAAGAGCCTGGCAGGATACCGTCTCAGAGCTTCTCGATGCTGTTGCACCCTCTATGGATGAATACATTCTGATGTTATGCCTATAATACTTGTTATTGTAGCTTACAGTCATGTCATGTGAGTCAAAACAGTAGCGTTGCCTCTCTTTATTCTACGATGTTATCGGTAAAATTCTGACTGCGCAGTTTACGTGTCCTAAATATTAGAACTGATGTCATTGTAGAAAACGGACTCAGGGGTATCTTTCTGCTCAAATTAGAGCTGATGCCAACGTAAACTCTGCTTAAGCAATGCATGTTTTTACAGAGATCTTTTTGAACACAATTTACTTTGTCCTCGAGATTAGGTTTTGTGCTGCTGATAAAACGCATTAGTCCAGTTATTTTTTCATTTATATTAAATGATTGTCGTTACTGAGACAGCCAGCCAGCCAACCAGCCAGCCGAACAGACAGACAGACAGACAGACAAAAACAGAGAGATAGGGAGAGAAGACGAAGAGAAGAAGAAGAGAAGAGAGAAGAGAGAGAGAGAGAGAGAGAGAGAGAGAGAGAGAGAGAGAGAGAGAGAGAGAGAGAGCGCAAACTTAAACTGAACGAAAATTGCTCCCTCAAGACACTGGAATTTAGTTTGGGAAAGAAACCGCGGGGAATTAGATTTGATATAACCGGTAGAATTGATGCTGGTTTTTAAAACGGGGCTGACGTCCTTTCTTCATGGCACCACAGAGTCCACTAGCGTCTTGCGTTTCGCTGCCTTCGTTAGTTCTGCCTCGTTTGAACTCAAGATGAACGAATCGACAGAACTGGTCGTCCATGCCTTCATGCCGAGTGACTGCATTTCACATCAAAAAGCACATCAACGTTAGCAATATTTGGGGGCAATTGACTGTCTTTAGGGCCTTCGGTGTTTTTATTTCACGTGTATGTCGTGTGTAATATCATAAAACAAACAACAATAAAATCGCCTGTTCATCTCCACTCAAAACTTTTCGCATTCGCGCTTCTTCGAAACCAAACTTTCAGATCTGCTGACGTTAGAACAAGTTAGCTTCTTCTGTTCATGCAATAAGAGATTGATTCGTGTGTCGTATGAAACTTGGCTTTCTGACATTTGTCAATATTACGAGCGTTGGTCGTGTAAAGTCCTCTTGTTACAAGACAAATGCATCACAATACACCCCCCTTAGATACACACACACATCTGACATCAAAACAAAATTCTGTGCTCCCTGTATTCAACCTGAATTTTGTGTTTATCTTAACAAGTTGGGATGGCAGATAGACGATGTGTATAACACACAAGCATTTCTTTACTGAACAAAAGTATTTGGAACTAGTACTATTTGATCATCTTTTCTGCTGGACGATTTGAAAGATTTTCTATAGGTCAATGTAACTCAGATCTATGATATGCAAGATTGTCTGGTATTTTCATTCCACTAGGCATAGTTGACTTGAAGACTTTGTGTACCCTGTCTTTTATAGTTTGCCTGTTGTAAAACGGCTATAAATATGGTTTCGAGAACAGTTTAAGATACAGACTTGAAACATGTGTATTCTGTGTGTCGGCAGTCTGTAAACAAGTCAGACCCCAGAGATACTGTCACCTGTTGTTCCAGTCACTGATCTGAAAAACACACTGCACGATGAACAGTGGACTGAAAACACAAGAAGGGAAAAGACGTACGGAAATAAAGGAGGAAGGAAGGACAAAATGGAGACTTAGAAAGGAAAGAGAATGGGGAAAGAGAGGCAGAGAATGACAGAGACAGAAAAAAAGGGGGGAATGACAAAAAGAAAGAAAATAAAAATGAGAAGAAATAAAAATAATCGGCACTCATGTGTTTTCAATCTCTCAAAATAACTCCCAACGAGTGCCTGTCATTCCACGTAGGAAATGATAGAGGCTGGAATTCCTATACAACCATAGCAATGATTGACCAGGAATCAATATTCTCGTCGCCAGACCCCTGTCCCATCCCCCACACACCTGACAGACACGTTCCTCGTCCACTCAGAATGGACGAGGAGAGCGCATCAGATGGGCAAGTCTGTGTGCCATGCCAAAATTCACTGATCAATAATGTCCCACAACATGTGTCATAATTCTTCAGTCGGCTGATCACGCCAAATGCAAATAAACACATAACATCAGATGCAACGTACCGCTTATTCAATGCAAAATATGAACAGGCCGGTGAAGTTTCTACAAACGTTGTCTCCATCACAAGTTCATTAAATAGCGCACGAAAGAATACTCCATTAATGCTGATTAACAGGAGAATTGTCCAATTCATTTCTGTTATCGTTGAGGTATGAAGGAAATATATTTGTCGAAAATGTACGTGTCTGTTTGTCATATTGTGCATTAAAACTTTTTAAGCGATATTACTGTGTGATTTGCTTATATTTTGGATCGATTTGAGTAAGCTGGCATCTTTTTATCCCCCTCTGTGTTGACCTGTCTGCTGACTTTGTTTTCGGTCTGATCAGAGCCAAGCACCTTGAACATGCTTACACAGCAAATGGTAGGTCTGACTGACACTCACAGAACAAATGAAGTTTCAGGTCAGTGTTCTCAATTCCAGGAATCGATCTGATTTAGACTAACACTTTTGTCTCAACTCGCACAAAGTTAGATTGTACCATGTTTTGGTCCTGGTATAGCTACATGACTGGGTTGGACATAAATGAGTTACTTCGTTTAGGTATTATCTTTGCCTGTTCTGGAACTACGTAAAAACTCCTCTGGGAGAATTTACCCTAAGAACAGTAGTGCACCGAAATCGAAATATAAATATCTCTCTCTCTCTCTCTCTCTCTCTCTCTCTCTCTCTCTCTCTCTCTCTCTCTTCTCTCTCTCTCTCTCTCTCTCTCTCTGCAAATTCTTTCTGCTGGACCAATGAATCCAGCTTCAAACATTTAGCAATCCACAACAAGTCATGCCTTAA
>JADBJO010004064.1:62500-70000 GCA_016801955.1 Conus betulinus | reverse complement strand
TGTCCCTATGTTCTACTACTCCATATTAGCCACTGTTTGCCACATCACTTGCTTGAACGCACGCTTAGTCTCTCTAGTCCTGACACGCATGTTGACCTACAAGTTGGTAAAAGCCGTTTTGTGCTTACTCCATTTTCCTTACTCACAGTGCAAAACATTAATTAGCTTGTTTGTTTGTTCGTTCGTTCGTTTAAACTTTCCATGCACGTATCAGTCACGCTTGATCACAAAAACATTGACTGAATAGGGGAGATACCGATTCGTCTTGTGAGAGACTTTTTTCTGCAAGAGAATCAAGAATTTCGATCAGGTTGCAGGTAGTATTAGCACACTTATCACAGAAAAAAACCCCAGAGCTGTGGGATAAGCTCGAACAATATGAATGAATAAGTCAACTTCTGTTCACTTTCCCTGGGGTAGGTTGAACGGCCCTCTCATGCACGATGTAAACGCACAACCTCTGCTGCCTGCTCATTTCAATGGAAGATGTCGCTTCGCACTGCCAGGCGTACCCTGATTCTTGCTGAGTACAGGCCAAGAAAATTGTCTGCAGTTGTCAAAAATCTCCTACAACAACATAGCCTCAAGCAAAACGTCTGTGTGATTTCAGTGATGCTGGCATTCTTACAATTGGAGATCAATGTTCATGCCATTGAGAGCAATAGACAGTGTGAGCTTACACTCTCTCGATCACGGTTGTGAATGTTTTTTATCAAAGTTGTGCACACGCGGGACTGGCTTCCCTTGGGGTCCGTTTCCCTGTGTCATCACGCGGAGCCATGACGTCTGTGCTACGTCCTTCCCCGAGGGAGTCTGTGGAAAACTTATCGGGCGTAATCAGGAGACGCTCAGAGCCTGTTCCCTGACAGTAAGCAGTGCCAGGGGGCACAGCCCGCGCGTGTTGTAATGACACTCCTGTTGTTGTTTTCATCTGTGTCTTGTTTGCAAACCAGACATTTGAACAGATGTCTGAATCTTTCATTTTCCTAGCTTTTTGGTGTCTCCTTCCACTGTTGATTTCATGGCCAGGAATAAGTGCCAGTGAACTGGAAATTTATTGCGTATGTAAATGGAAAACGTAGTAGTAAGATGAGAGAGGTAGCATGAGAAGAAGCAGCTGTACCCCACCTTTCATGAAAGAAAGAAGAGAAGAGAGAGAGAGAGAGAGATAGAAAGAAAGAGAGAGAGAGACACAGAGAGAGACAGAGAGAGAGAGAGAGAGAGAGAGAGAGAGAGAACGGACATAGGGACACAGACATAGTTTGGAGATCAATTTGAGATGCAGAATGGAAACGTGTTCTGTGTATCAGCAGTCTATAAACAAGTCACTTCCCAGATATACAGTCACCTGTATTTCCAATCACTGATTTGAAAAAAAAACATACAGCACAACTAGCAATAAATGTAAACCACAAGAAAGGGAAAGAAACAAGGAAAGTTTAGTAAATATTTCTGCGGTTTAGAAAAGCGTAACTTCATTAGCAAACAAATTGTAAAACTACTAGATGGACAAGGTAATACACTGGACAAACCAGAAGACATAAATGTTACAGTAAAACAGCAATTGGTCCAGACAGCCTTGGAGCGTGCCATTGCCATTCCTCGCAGTCGGACGTTGACTTCTGCTATTCGTTCAGACGATCAAGCAGACCGTACAGTGGCTGTGCTCACCTTTCACCCCTCACAACCTCCCTGTGTCCGCAACATCCTTCTCAACAACTTCCACCTCCTCCAACTTGACCCCAAACTGAAAGAAACCGTCCCCAAACCACCCTTGATAGCCTTCAAGAGAGACACAAATTTGGGGGACCATCTAGTGCGTGCCTCTGTCTGCAAGGCGAGAGCACAACCCCTTGGCACACACCCATGCATGCACTCGCAGAGTGCAAGACATGTCCCTTCATTGACAGCTGCACCACAGTTGCTGGTCCATCTGGCCAGTCAAGGGTCCTAGCAAGCTTCAACTGTCAATCTGCAGATCTGGTGTACGTCACTACTTGCACCTTGTGTTCAAAGCAATACACTGGGAAGACGTACCGCAGCCTGAATGAGCATTTCTCTGAGCACCTTCGCTCAATGCGGCTGGGGTATGAAGATCCCGTGGGCTCTCACTTCAACAGCCTCTACCACAACTTCACACATGCGAGAGTGGCTGCTGTCTGGCAGAACCGATCCAGTGGACTCTATCGCCTCTTTATGGAGTCATCCATCATTTCACGACTGGGGACCCTCGTCCATGCCGGCCTGAACACCAGACTGACAGCAGCTGAGCTTCAGGCACCCCCTTCCCCTTCTCTACTTATCTCCACACCCCCCTCTCCTTTTTTTTTTTTTTTTGAACAGGCCTTCTTGCTTTCCACTTTAACTTGTTCATGATTCCTACTCACTGCTCACCCCAGTTAACATCCTTTTGTCTCTGAGCTCTGTTCATTCTTTCTTCATTTTATTGCCAGTCCTCATATAAGATCTGTCTCTGTCACCCACTTACTCTAAGCCTGATGACAGCTCTATGAGCAGAAAGCTTGCTTGGTTTCCTTCCTGTTCCCCTGATTGCCATACTCAAACCCTGGTGAGTGCACTCTTCCACCATTTTTTCTTACAGTAAAACACTTTTATGAGGATCGATACCGGAAAAGATCAACTGTGAAATGCAGTATTGAAGATCTGGTGAATAAGATACCGAACCTAATAGAAGAACAGACTAAATCATTACAAGGAGAAATAACAATAGAAGGAGCAGGGATTGCATTGAAAAATATGAAGAACGGAAAAAGCCCCGGATCGGATAAATTTGGAGCTGAGTTTTTCAAATGTTTTTGGAAACAAAATGGTGTGTTCGTAACCCGAGCTGTAAATGAGTTTCAGAGAAGGCGAACTGTCAGACACCCAGAAAGAAGGTATTATAATTTGTATACCCAAAGAAGGAAAACCAAAAGAATATGTGAAAAAAAAGTGGAGACCTATTTCACTTTTAAACCTTATATACAAATTGGCTCCACTTGTATTGCTAATAGAATTTTAAAAGTTCTTCCATCACTGTTTAGTGAAGATCAGACAGGATTTGCCCCAAACAGATACATAGGTAGTAACATTAGGTTCATTTATGACATAATACACCATCTCAACATAAATAATATCCCGGGGATGCTAATTAATTTAGACTTCGAAAAGGCGTTCGACTCGTTAGATTGGGATTTTATACACAATGTGTTAGAGGCTGTAGGTTTAGGGTAAAGATATATGTAAAGGGATAGAAGTATTTCAGGAAAAAACATTAAGTCTACCGTCATTGTAAATGGCCAAACATCATCATAGTTCTCAATAGAAAGGTGTTGTAGGCAAAGAGATCCAATCCCACCATATTTCTTCGTATTATGTGCTGAAATATTATCCGTAATGATCAAAGAAGAAACAAGTATTGAAGATATACAAATCGGGGAGAAAGAACACAAGATATCACAATTTGCCGACGACACCCAACTGATGAACACAGGAAATAAGAAATTGAAAAATCTGTCGAGATTCTTGATAGGTTTGGGAAAACATCAGGTTTATTCTTAAACAAAGAGAAAACACAAGTAATTTGACTTGGAAGACAAAGGCATAGTGAAGTAAGATATATGGACACATTTAAAGATGATCTGGAATCCAAAAGAATTCAAAATTAGGAATTTGGTTTACTCAGGACTTAACACAAATGGAAAAAAGAAATTACAAAGATAGAATGATAAAGATAGAATGATAGAAGTGAAGGCACTATTTAAAATTTAGCTTAAGAGAATCATTACTCCTTTAGAATGAATTGCTGTTTTAAAATCACTAATTCTGTAAAAACTAACTTACCTATGGTTGATGCATCCAAATCCACCTGACATGTTTGTTAAAGAATTACAAGACTATGTTTCTGATTTGTATGGAATAAAAAGATAGAATTAGTCGAAAAACAGTTATTAAAGATTAGAGGATGGTGGGTTGAATCTACCTGACATAAATGCTCTCATCACTGCATTAACATTAACATGGATAAACAGACTGAGACAAACAACACACAGATGGAGACACATGTTGATTTTTTCATACCCAATTATTAAGAACATTGAGAAGTACTCATTGAAACATCTGTGCATCACCACTCAAGACAATGTTTTCTGGAAACATGTATTCATGTCGTATAAGCAGTTCTACTACAAAATAAAACCAGAAAATGCTAGAGAACTACTTGCAGAACCATTCTTTACAATGAACATATCAAAATAGGAAATAAACTGATAAAACACAAAGAACAACAGAAATGTATTTAGAGTATCTGATTTTTTCAAAGCCAATGGAGATTCACTATCCCATGAGGAATTCAGAACGAAGTATAACAATGAAATAGATTTCCTATCTTATGGTGGATGCATATTATCCATTAAAAAATACATCAGAGAACAAGGGTTTGAGAATGATATAAACGATAACATTGAAGCAGAAGTCAACACAGCAATGAAGAAAATATATTCTGTAGATAAAGGTTCCAAAACTTATTACAGAGTTATAGTAAAAGATAACTGGGAACCAAACTGCTGTGCAAAATGGACGGAGAAGCTGAATAGACAGATACCTTGGAAGGAATGCTTTGGAAAATTCATCAAATTAAGGATATTAAGCTAAAATGGATGCAAATGAGAATAGTGCATCGAATAATTGAAACTAATGTAGCTCTGAAAGAAATGGGAATAGTAGAAAGTTATAATTCTAGTTTCTGTGAAGAGGAAAAAATCAGCATTGAACATGTTCTGGAGATGCATACATGTCAATGAGTTCTGGAAATCATTGCAAGAATTATAAAAGGAAAAGTGTTTAATAGCGAATTATCTGTCTCTGACTGAAAACACAACAATATTTGTAGCAGATGACAATTCCAACTGATACAACATTCGATCTTATAATACTGATAGCCAAAACACTACTAGCTGTAAAATAAACAATTGTAAACCTTCATTAACAATATTTCTAAAAATACTAAAGAGAAGATATAATCTTAAAAAATACAAAGCAACTGTACACTTGAATCTGCTAAAATTAAAGGCTATCTGGATCAATTATGAAGTATTATTTGAAAAATTGATAATCAAAATCATAAGTTACCGGGATTTAATATGTGCATGTGTATGTGTATCATTATATCAGAAGAAAAGGGGAAGTGGGGGTGTGGGTGGGTGGGGAGGGGAGAGGGTGTGAGTGGAGTGAGCTGGTGTGTGTGTGTTTTTGCCATTATGTGCTTGCAGTAGGTAAAAACTCAGAGGGTGCTTAGTGATTTTTGTTTGTTTGTGTATGTGTGTGTGTGTGTGTGTGTGTGTGTGTGTGTGTGTGTGTGTGTGTGTGTGTGTGTGTTCAACAAAAAAAAAAATTCCTCGGCATACATTGAACTCCCACTTAAATCCATTCAAACCGAAAAAATAACTCCTTTCTAATATGTTTCACGGATTATTTACTACAATATTATCAGACATGTACAAACAAGATTAATAACAAAAACAAATATGTGGTAATTTGCATCCGGAAATGTAAAGCAAAGAGAAAGATCATGTTAATGAAAGAAGAGAGAAGAAAATGAAGAGAGAAAGAAGGAAGTGTTGAATGGAAGAGAGAATCAGGACAGAAATTTTTAAAAAATGTATTAAAAAAAAAAAACAAGGAAAGGAAAAAGAAGTACAAAATGGAAGCTTAATTGGAAAAGAGATACAAGGAAAGGGAGACAAAGACAAAGAGTGACAGAAAAATAAAACAAACACTCAACGAAAAAATATAGCAAAACGAAATGAAACAAAAAACAGACATTAATGCCTACAGTTTTCGACATTTCAAAATAGTTCCCAGCAGGTGCACGTCAGTCTACAAAGGAAATGATAGAGGCTAGAATTCCAGTAAAACCCTTCGGAATGATGGAACAGAAATCAATATTCCCGTCGCCAGTCCCCCCCCCCCCCCCCCCTCCTCCATCCCCCACCATTCCATCCCCACACCCTGCCAGACACCTCCCACTTCCACTCAGAATGGACGAGGAGAGCGGATCAGATGGACTTCTCTCTGTGCGCAATGCCATTTTCCTCAGATCAATGATGAGTCATAATCTATCAGTGGTTTGATTAAGCCAACATGCACATATTACAAATAACTATATCAAGACGCGTACGAAACAATACTCCTCTGATGCTGACTGTCGCGACAATTGTCCAGTATGTGCCTGTTATCTATGTTATCTATGACCTCCGAAGAAGATTCATTAGGTGAAAATGTACATGTCAGTTTCGTATTGTGCATTAAGATTTAAGACATATTTTGGACTTTGCTATGTGAGTGTGCTTGTATTTGGGTCGCTTTTGGCCATGCTTCCATATGTATAATTCCCCTCGCTGTTAACTGTTTCGGCCCTGGTCATGCGTAGACCATGCTTACTCATCAAATGGTAGGTCTGCCTGACACACACAGTACAAAGAAACAGTTCCAGTTCAGTGTTCTCAATTCCAGACATCGGATGATTTGTAATGACACTCACGTAAAGTGAAGATTTTAATGCGCTTTCGGTCCTGATGTAACTTCGTGACTAGTTTTGCCCTAGACAACATAGCTGACTTCCTTCGTCAAGGTGTCATTCTTGCCTGTTCTGGAACTATGTAAGAAACTCCTCTGGAGAGGATTTACACTAAGAACTGTAGTGCACCGATGGAAATCTCTGTCTCTCTTCTCTCTCTCTCTCTCTCTCTCTCTCTCTCTCTCTCTCTCTCTCTCTCTCTCTCTCTCTCTCTCTCTCTCTCTCTCTCTCTCTTTCTCTCTCTCTCTCTCTCTCTCTCTCTCTCTTTCTCTCTCTCTCTCTCTCTCTCTTCTCTCTCTCTCTCTCTCTCTCTCTCTCTCTCTCTGTCTCTCTCTCTCTCTCTCTCTCTCTCTCTCTCTCTCTCTCTCTCTGCGTATTCTAAGGACCAAAGCACATCAAATCAAACCAGTCATCCTAAACGTCGTCCATGAGGTGTTTTTCTTCATTTCTTCGGCTATCACTCCGAGGTTCCTTCAACCATTTAATCCCACCATTGACGTAGCCACATTCTGACTTTGGGGTTGGTCAGGTCAATGTCAAATATTGTCATCATCTTTATCATCATCGTCGTCATCGTCATTATCATCATCATCATCATCATCATCATCTTGTAAATAAAGCGGCAATGTGCTGTATGTATATTGATTGAAGAAGCCCCAAAGCTCTTTCTGTTTTGTCCTCCGTCAGACGCCAATGGTTTCTTTTGATATCCAGTCTGATCTTGTATGTTATGTAGTCTGGACTTTTTTGTCCGCCTCTGGAAAAAAAAACTGTGAAGGAAATCATAGATGAAAGAAACAACAACAACAGCAAAACATGTCAAGTAAATAAATGAGATTTTAGAGAAATTTCGCGAAATTTCACACATGAGAAATCACACAGTCGGTGCATTTCGGAATGTGACTGTCCATTACTTCACACTT
>JADBJO010004064.1:55000-57500 GCA_016801955.1 Conus betulinus | reverse complement strand
CAGGAATCAATATTCCCGTCGCCAGTCCCCCCACCCCACCCATCCCATTCCAATACCTTGCCAGACACTTCCCCGTCCGTGTAGAATGGACGATGAGATGAGATGGACATGTCTGTGTGCCATGCCATATTTCACAGATCATTGATGTGTCATAACTTATAGCAAAATTTATCAGTCGATTGATTAAGCCAAAATGCAACATAAACAAACAAAACCAGATGCTAAGTACCGTGTATTTCAATACGCAATATCAAACAGGCCAGTGAATCTTTTACAGATACGTTTTTTGTCACAAATAACTACATTAAAGAAGCGCACAAAACAATACTCCACTGATGCTTATTAGCGGGAGAAATGTCCAGTTTAGTTTTGTTACCAATGGCGTTTGAAGAAAACATGTGTTGAAAATGTACGTGTCTGCGTCGTATCGTGCATTGAGATATTAAGCGATATTTTGGACCTTGTTGTGTGCGTTTATTTCCCCTCTCTGGTGACTGTTTTTTCGGTCCGGTCAGACCCAAATCACCTTGGAAGTAATGGTGCAGCAAATGGTAGGTCTGAAATGAGACACACAGTACAAATGAACAGTTCAGGTCGGTGATCCCACTTCCCGGAATCGATAAGAGTTTGCATAAAACTTTTATTTCAGCTGGCTCAAAGTTTGGATTGCAAGGAGCTTTCAGTCTTGATGTAGCTACGGGGCTGTACTGACAATAAACAACAAAGCTAACTTTTTTCTGTCAGGAACTGTGCCTGTTCAGGAACTACGTAACAAACTCCTCTGGGAAGAATCTGCATCGAAACCTTGTGTGTGTGTGTGTGTGTGTGTGTGTGTGTGTGTGTGTGTGTGTGTGTGTGTGGCTGTGTGTCTGTGTGTGTGCGTGCGTACGTGTGCTTCGGCGTCCCTCTTCTCTTCTGGCGGTACCTCTTCTTCATCTCTCTGTTCGCCTCTCTCTTCTCTTCCGTTGCGTCTCTCTCTCTCTCTCTCTCTCTCTCTCTCTCTCTCTGTCTCTCTGTCTCTCTCTCTCTGTCTGTCTCTCTCTCTCTCTCTCTCTCTCTCTCTCTCTCTCTCTCTCTCTCTCTCTCTCTCTCTCTCTCTCTCTCTCTCTCTCTCTCCAATTCTTCCTGCGTGAATGAAACCAATGAGGATAACAAACAACACTTAACAATCCTCTACAGTGCATACCTTTAACAAGACAAACATCATGAGAAACATCAAATCATACTAGTCACCCTTTAAACTCATCCATCTTGCCAGTTCTCTCTTCGTTCCTCAGCAGTCACTCTGAATTTCATCCGACCATTGTTAATAGCACCAGCAGCCACATTCCGAATTTGAGGATCGTCAGATCAATGTGAGAGAATGCCATCACCATTATCAACACCGTCGTTGTCTTCTTCTTCTTCTTCTTCTTCTTCTGCTTTTTCCTCCTCCTCCTCCCTCCTCCTCCTCCTCCTCTCCTCCTCCTCCTTTCTTCTTGTTTTTCTCTTGTTTTTCTTCTTCTTCTTCTTCTTCTTCTTGTAAATCAAGTCGCAGTTTGCTTTTTTTTTCATTTGGAGAATTCCCAGACTTTTTGTCCTCCATCAGGCGCGACGAGTTCTTATATACATTCTGATCTATCGTTATTTATTCCAAGACTTCTTTTGTTTGCCTTTGGGAATACTGTGAAGAATATCACCGAGGAAGCCAACAACAAAAAAACAACAGCAACAGCAACAACAAACGTGCCAAACCGAACAGTGAGGTTTCAGATCAATTTCCTGAAACTTCATATTAGATATCACACCATCAGCGCATCCTGCAATTTAATTGTCCGCATGTTTGCACTTGCATATTGGTAGTATGTTTGTAATTTCACTTGTTTCATTGCATGCTTAGTCTTTCGCTTCCTGACCTGCTTGCTGACCGTCCAGATGAAAAAAAAAACACTTTGTGCTTATTCCATGTTCTTTCATTATGCAAAGCATTAATTCGATCGTTGGTAAGTTCAAACCTGTGAACACGTACTGGTGACACATGATCCTAAAAAACATTGATTGAAAAAAGGGAGATACTGGTTCCTTTTTGGCAAGACAGTCAAGAATTCAGATTATTCTGCTGGCAGTTTGATTCTGCTGGCAGTTTTGACACATGAAAAACTGAACTGTAGGAGGAACCTAAGCAACATGGGTGATCAAGTCAGCTTCTATTGTTTCATTTCCTTGGGTATTTGAACGGTCCTTTGCTGCAATATATGCATGTACAATCCCTGTTGGCTGTTTGTTTGAACTGACTATGTTCCTTTCCAGTGCTAGGTTTAGCCTACTTCTTGCTGAGTACAGGCCAGAAAAACTGCCCATTGTTTTGAAAAGGGCTCCTACACCATATAGCCTCAGACAAAAACTCTCCGTGTGATGATTGTTAGAGATCAACGCTCGAGCTATTTAGAGCAAAGCGAGATGGTGTGCGTTAAAACTCTCTCGTTCACGGCTCCCAATTGTTTTGCTGTTTTTTGTTTGT
>JADBJO010004064.1:30000-40000 GCA_016801955.1 Conus betulinus | reverse complement strand
TAAAATGTTGGTCGATGAAAATGAAGATGATGAAGATGATACTACGGATTGTCATTCCGGTCCCAGACTGCATGATAGGAATGTACTCTACGCTTCCTTTCATGATATATCCCGGCGTCAACTACGCCCGAGAGATACAGACACCTGCAGTCTTTCCAGCTGAGCCCGTAGCAAACTCAAGTCTGGACAGGAGCCGTTCGAAACATAAAAAGTCCACATGGCTCTGATGGGAATCGAACCTACGATCTCCCAGCCGGGAGTCCGCGACGCTAGCCACTTCGCCACTGCGGCTGGTGTCTGGGGATCTTTATCCATGGAAAGGTCTTCTGGAAGGGAAATGACAGTCGGTTCCTAAACCCAGCAGAGAGCGGGTCAGGTTACTTGTGGCAAGATAGCACGAAGGCAGTAGTGGCTGCACTCACAGTAGGCCCGGCTGTGGCTTACCCCTGAGGGCTTGGTGTGTAAGAAAGGAAGGGCGGTGATGGAATCGTAACTCTCTCTCTCTCTCTCTCTCTCTCTCTCTCTCTCTCTCTCTCTCGAACAGGGTATAAATGTGAAAATGAATTCCATTAAAGCTGTAACCATTGTTTCAGTTATTAAAGAGATATCACAAATGAATGACAGATGACAGGAAACAAATAAAAAGAAAAAAAAAAAAACTTTCAATGTAAAACGAATCCCATATGAAGTATCTCCGTATCCGCACCGTTCTGAGACAGTGCGTATGTTAGACAGCGATACGTATGCATATTAAATGTGTGCAGCTACTGCACAATATTGCGCGAGAATTTTGGATTTTGAAAGTGCTCGCTTCCACGCTTTTTTTTTTTTTTTTTTTTTTAGATGCACTTGGCGTGTGCGCAAACGATCTATGCCTGTTTATCGATTTCTCCATTCACCTCGAGGTTTGACTGCGGGTCCTTCCCAAGTCTTGCTGTCAATGCTAGGTGTATTTATGTCCCTCTTGCACACCTCTAGCTGAGATGGCTGTTGGGTGTCCTCCGGGGTTCTAGTTTTTTTTTTTTTTCTGTATCATCTTTCATGCCACCTTGGTGGCATCACACCACAACGTTCATTCTGACTCCCCGTCCACAGCCACAGACTGGCTTGTTCCGTTTACAGGCCCGGAAGCCCCCTATTGATGACGGTAATTGCTTTGTCGCGGAGCCAGAGCCTGTGACCTCTACCTTAGCAGGATGCCGCCCTGCCTTTATAAAGACAGTGTCCATGAACTTGCTGATACCGGTGACCCGACACGAACTTTACTGAGTGCATAAACTGGAAAGGAAATCGAAGGCAAGGTCACCATGAGATCAGAGGATGGAGGCCCACAGAATTTTAGACATTTTGTTATATTTAATGAGGAGGAGGAGGATGAAATGATGTTGTATAGTTCCAATCTGCTTCACGCCACATGGCAGGGCTGTACATACTTTTTGCTGTATGCAGACTTTTATGAATGAAGCGACGTCAGCCAGACCCGAGAGTTTTAGATACTTGCAATGTTGGTCAGGAAATTTGGACAACATTCTCAAAGGCGCTTCCATTAATTGGATTAAACTCGACGTTGTGGTCCCGGTGTTCCCAGTTGAGCCAATAGCGACCTTAGCTCTCTGTAGGAGCCGTTCATGGCAGAAAAATCTTACAAATAAATGGATCTGACGGGAATAGAAACCACGACCTCCCAGCCGGGAATCCGCGACGCTAACCACGGCAGCTGTTAGGATACTTGCGTTCGATTGATGATGTTTGCCAAGATATGACCATGTTGCATACATTAAACATGTCTACACAGCGGAGTCTGTATTGCCTTTGCAAGGCGTATAAGGAGGGGGCGAGGGGGGGGGGGGGGGAGGGGGGTTAGTTCTAATGGGGAAGGAGATCCACAGTGTACCTAATTCACAACAAAAGGCATGTTCTTCGTACGTCAAGTTTTCCAGCCACTACAGGACATTAATGGCACAACACGTTTGATCATAGGCCGTAAGCGCAAAGAGCTCTGCCAGGCGCACCTCCCTCCGGCAGTGTGGCTAATCTTTCCTGGCTCCAGACTTTGCCTGGCTAGGAAACAGTCCATTTCCTTGAACCAGTCCGGCTTGGGGCTACAGTGTCTGCATTTTTTCTGCCTGTGGTTTGAGATAAATGAAAGACCTTACAACCGCCTCTATTCAATGAATAAATAAACACATGAAAACAAATGTCGGGACGGCAGGTCGCCATGTAAACAACAAATGTTTAAGTAATGACCGTAGACTTTTCGGCCTTTTTCAGACAAGATAAATAATCAAAGCAGGAATGTGAATCAAGAATGGGCAGACAAACAAGTGCGTAGAGCAAGGACTTCGAAAGGGGAAGCAGGGTGAGGGAAGAGGAGGGGGGGGGGAGAGAGCAGGAGTAAGAGATATGGGGTGAAAAGAGTGCGTTAATGTGTCATTATTAAATCCTTTACTCAGAAGCATGAAGGAAGCAGAACGGTCTGTATTGTGAAAAGAACTTTTTTTTTGTACAGTTGTCCAATCGAATTTCGTCTTCTTGGTGAGCCTCCTCGTTATCTCATGGCTGGTCGTGGCTGTGGCAGTCCACAAGGTTATCTAGCGTACAGCCTGGCTTATAAACAGGTGGTGTTCTTAACACCATGGAGAGAGAAAGCACAATCCTACAGACCCATCAACATCTTTATAAGGAAGACTAACGAGCTCATCTCACAGTTGAAAATAGTTTCAAATTAGTGTCGCATTACACATTTCCTCATCTCTCTCTCTCTCTCTCTCTCTCTCTCTCTCTCTCTCTCTCTCTCTCTCTTTTTGTCAGTACAACACTATGTTAATCTGACAGTAAATGATTTCAATCAGTCAGTGTGTGTGTGTGTGTGTGTGTGTGTGTGTGTGTGTGTGTGTGTACGTGCGTGCGTGCGTGCGTGCGTGCGTGCGTGCGTGCGTGCGTGTGTGTGTGCGTGTGTGTGTGTGTGTGTGTGTGCTGGAAGGTAACCACCTCTATGACTGCATTTGCACAATGACCTGATGTGGCCCGGAGGTAACTGGTTTCCATCCTGGCAGTTCAGAACTCTGGTGGTTCCACTTCAACCGAATATCGAATTCACTGCAGGGACAGGAGTGGGAGGGGAGGGAGGAGAGTAAACCAAACTGAGTAAGCTGCATCCCAGCGGACTTCCAATAGCGGGTAATGGAGGGAAAGCAGATTCTTTTGTCACATGAAAATTGATTCCAGTCCATGGTCACATCTCCCCGATCTTGTCAATATTGATCTGACGCACAGTTGTTTTGTTGTGATGCGAGAAGGTCAAACGTTTGTGCTTGTGAATGTGCGTGTGCGAGTCTGACTGTCTGTCCATCTGTCTGTCGCCGGCTGTCAGTGTCCGTGTTCAAGTCTGTATGTCAGCGTTTGATGACTGGACACATGAGCACGTGCGACACACACACCACACACACACACACACACACACACACACACACACACACACACACACACACACGCATGCACGCACGCACGCACGCACGCACGCACGCACGCACGCACGCACACACACACACACACACACACACACACACACACACACACACACACACACACATCCATCCTTTGACACCCCCGTCTGGTGACAGTAATAAATAATTAAGGCGCCCGCCAGTCTGAGATAATTGCTGTTGAATCAACAAGTAACAGAACACAATAGTTTCTAATTCAATTTTTTTTTAAATCAAAATATTGTTTTCACGCAGACATTCTAAACGGGATAGGCTGACAAGGATATTAATTAAAAGATTCGAGGGACTCGACTCACATGAATGAAATGAAATTGCAGTTACCAAAATCTTTATACCATTTTTGACACTTTTAAAGTGTGAGTGTGTCCTTAGGTTTGTGAGTATGTGTGTAAGTTTTGATCGTGTCAGTGTCATATGTGTATGCGCGCACACACACACACACACACACACACACACACACACACACACACACACACACACACACACACGCACGCACGCACGCAAGCGCGCGCGCACACACACACACACACACACACACACACACACACACACACACACACACACACACACACACCAATGCTCTAATACAAAGAGGATTATGTACTCAACACCTTCACACGGAGGGATTGCGGCTCCCTTTCATCTTGACTTTGGGTGACACACCCAGTCCAGTCTTTCGTCTGCTCAGCAACACACTCATTTCCTCATGTCTGTCTGTCTGTCCATCTGTCTCTCAGAGACATCCTTCCTTATTAGCTCTGGTCTTTGATCTTTATGATAGTCAAACTATGAAGAAGAGGCAAAGGAATTAGTGAGACGACGATCACGACGCTGAGCTGGAAATAGATCACGCCACTTTTGAGGAAGCTTCTAACGCATCGTAAACCCGACTAATTCCGATTCGAGGCTAAATTAGCTTAACGTAGATGATGACTGTCAAGTGACTTTGACCTTTGACTGAGTAGCAGATCATTTTTTATGTGGATTTCAGTTTTGTGGAATAAAGGCAGCAGAGAAATCGACAGGCGTGTGGAATATCTCCCCAGATAATGCTAATTCATTTGCTTTTATTTTCTCTGTTTTTCATATTCTGTGCCCTCTCAGTCATTGTACTCCAGTGTCACTCGTTTGGGCTCCCATAGCCACACCAAGTTTCGTCTAGTCACGTAGCCCAGCACTAAAATCCGCAGGGAGCAATCTATTTCAGTTTGCCAAGAGGTAACCCATCTCAGAAAACTGCGCTTCTTGCATGTATACATATGTGTGTATGTATGTATGTATGTATGTATGTATATATATATATATATATGTGTGTGTGTGTGTGTGTGTGTGTGTGTGTGTGTGTGTGTGTGTGTGTGTGTGTGTGTGTGTGTGTTTGTATATATGTAATGTATATATCGATCAATGGATGGATAGATGTATGCGATATGATGTGATATGATGCTTGCAAATTCGTTTTCTGATGTTTTCGAGCGCAGCATTTCAAAAATCGGTATGTCTTATCGATTGAAAATTTTGATGAAGAGCCTCCGAGATTTCGGCGATGAGGTTTGTAGTTTTCTTCAGTTACTGTGGGTTTCTCTCTCTCTCTCTCTCTCTCTCTCTCTCTCTCTCTCTCTCTCTCTCTCTCTGTGCTCTCGCTCTCTGTGCACGCGCGCGCGTGCGTGCATGTGTGTGTGTGTGTGTGTGTGTGTGTGTGTGTGTGTGTGTGTGTGTGTGTGTGTGTGTGTGTGTTGTGTGTGTGTGTGTGTGTGTGTGTGTGTGTGTGTGTGTGTGTGTGTGTGTGTGTGTGTGTGTGTGTGTGCGAAACGAAACATCTCTTGAGATACGGTTCAGAACGGATTTTGTGGTTAAATGACACCATTTCCTAGCATTAGATAACCTTTTAGTGTGGTTCTACGTGATAATATGTGCGGTTCGAACCTTTATCATTGTACTGTAATACATGATCAAAATATTTTATAACAAGCAAATCGCTAATGCGCCTCTTGATATTGTAACAACTTCTTTTGAACCTGGACTTTTTCTCCTAACAGCCCTATTTCCTATACTCCTCATGTGCACCACATATCCATTTTTGGCATAGTACAAAGTTATGTGGACGTACAGTGGGCCACTTAAGCTACGAAGAAAAATTAAAATGTCTTAAATCATTAAGTCTAGATTTTTGAGAGAGGCAAGAGGTAATGTGATAGAAACCCTGTAAGTTTTACATGGCTTGCGTAGTACTCAAACTTCAAGTAACCTCGTAAAATAACTCCAACACAAAAAGAAAAGAAAAAAAGAAAAAAAAAAAAGATAAAATATAACTCTCATTTTTATGCACATTTTTGTGCTGATATTCAGAAACCTGTACCCATCACTATTGCAACAACACTTACAAAATGCGCTAGATAAACATTAGGTAGAATATTGCTTTCAAGGAAAATAAATGATGCTATACATGAAGTCAGATAGTTCACACTATCCTTTATTGCAAACGAAAAACGAAAGGTGCTTAAGAGGAAAACAGACTTCTGGATGCTGATCATCCTCTGTTTTTCGTCTGTGAAGTGTTCTTCCGAAGAAAGTAAGACACTCTGTTAATACAAACATCATCTTACCTCGTTCTGTGCAGTTTCTTTTTTTCAGCTATAACAAACTCTTCTAGTTGCAAAGTGAAACGACTGCAGGCGGAAATCTAAACAAATCTTAAATAAATGTCAGCGAACCGCCCAGAGAAACGTGGACAAATGAGTCACAAGACAAACCACAACGCGTTTCGACCTCTTAGGTCTTCTTCAGGTGCAACAAAAATGAAACAAATAACGAAAATGCACTTAGCTTTGATCACTTTTGTGTTCAGCGCAAGGAAGAAGGCGTTGCTTCTTCTTCAGGTGCAACAAAAATGAAACAAATAACGAAAATGCACTTAGCTTTGATCACTTCTGTGTTCAGCGCAAGGAAGAAGGCGTTGCTTCTTCTTCAGGTGCAACAAAAATGAAACAAATAACGAAAATGCACTTTAGCTTTGATCACTTCTGTGTTCAGCGCAAGGAAGAAGGCGTTGCTTCATCATCATCATACTGCAACTGTACTCCCCAAGGACTGACGCCGTGTTCAGGCGGGTTGCCACTGGGGAGTACTTACTGTTGGAGTACTTACCTTTTGATAGTACTTTTGATATTGCTGCAATGCATACTGCTACTCCGATTTGCAGGTGACATCGAAGCCGCCAAGCTTGCTGAAAGACCAGGTGTGAGACATCGACAAGATATGAAATGAAAATCAGCGCCAAGAAGACTATGCTGATGGAATAACATCACTATCAGTAGTGACTTAAATGTTGTTGGCTAGAAACTACAAACTATCCATCCATCAGTTCATTTAATTTGGATCAGCTTCAATGTAGCTCATTGTTTGTTGTCGGTGCTTCCCCTAAACAACACGTTCTTTCGTCCCTGCGTAATGTTCCGCAATCACTACGAGTCCCGAAGGGGCACGTACCCAAAACTAAGTCCCCAGAAAGTAAAAATTATTACTCCCCTTCTTCAAAATGCTCACTGTCTTAAACGACAAAACAACATGAGTCAAAGCGCATTGCCCCTGCATTTAAGGGGGGATGGGGTGGGGTGGGAATTCTGAACCTTAGCCAGAACTTACCCCATCCCATCCCCAACCCCTCACACTGTTCCAAAAACATCTTCCAAGTGAGTGATCTGGGGCGTGATCGAAAAAAAAAAAAAAAAAAACACTCACGGAGAGATAGAAGCATATGCCCCTGTCCATCTCCCGTGTGACGCACGGCAGTGCTTTTAGGCCTGGAGCGATTACAGACCGCATTATATCGGCAGAGAAATTACCTTGACGAATGGGATCGGGGGAGCGGGGGGTGGGGGTGGCGAGAGGGGTTCAGACATCGCGCCTATACGCAAGGGATCACATTGCAAGTGCTCGGGGCAGATTCATTACCCTTATGTATCAGCTTTCCAGTCCGAGAGTTCGCAACTCCTATCACCTCTTCCCCTTCCCCTAGTTCATTTTCTGTCTTTCTGATTTTTTTTTTCAATCATTTTACTGAAAAGTACTGTGTAGGAGGTCACCAGGGATTAAAACTTGCGATGTTGAACTGATTAAGAGAGTGAACAAATGTAGCTGTTGGGCCTAAAAAGAAAGGCAATAATTCGTGGATGGGAAACTGTTATTGATCTCTCTCTCTCTCTCTCTCTCTCGTCTCCTCTCTCTCCTCTCTCTCTCTCCTCTCTCTCTCCCTCTCTTCCTCTCTCTCTCACTGGAGAGACTATCGACTGGATTCTCTCTCTCTCTTCTCTCTCCTCTCCTCTCTCTCTCATCTCCCCTCGCTCTCTCACTCTCCTCTCTCTCTCTCTCTCTCTCCTCTCTCTCTCTCTCTCTCTCTCTCTCTCTCTTCGCTCTCTCTCCTCTCTCTCTCTCTCTCTCCTCTCTCTCTCTCTCTCGTCTCTCTCCTCTCTCTCTGTCGCTCTCCTCTCTCTCTCTCCCTCTTCTCCTCTCTCTCTCTCTCTCTCTCTCTCTCCTCTCTCTCTCTGTTCTATATCTTACTTCTATTTTTACTCCCCCGAAATAGGCGTAGATCCTCCTGCCTATACTGATAAACGTCTCCAAAAGTAAACATGAAAATGAACACTCCATAATGAAAAGAAAAATTGTTTTTTCATTGACACAACAAACGAAAATTTGTCCAGAAATGAAAAGGTGGATATTAAAAGGTATTGTCCAAGGAAGCCAGCAAGCAAAAGAAAATCGACGTAAGAATTTTTGAAGAAATTCCTCGTCTAAATCACTGCACTGTTTAAGCCTGAAAGGCATAAAATGGTCCATGATATGCACAATAAAACGATAATGGCGTATGGCTCTCATGCCTTCCATCTGTACAGAAAGTGTATGGTTGACGTCAAAGGCCATGCCAGAGTGATAACATAGCACCTGTACAGATTGCCCTGCCTTCAGAAGGGAGAGGTCGCGAAAAGAAACCATTCTCCGATCAGTACTTTATGTAGTAAAAACAGCAACTACAAACAACAACAATGACGGAAGTAATAACACAAATAATAAGTATAACAATAATAATTTATCATGATAATAACAATAATAATGATCATAACGATGATGATGATGATGATGATGATGATGATGATGATGATGATGATGATGAAAATAACAATGATTATTATAATGATGATGGTGATGATGATGATGCATATTAACGTCACTTAATCTAGAAATAGCCCTAAGTACTTACAAATTTTATAACTTACACGCACGCGCGCTCGCAAACAATAATGGATACTTTCCCATACGTGCACACACACACGCACGCGCGCACGCGCACACACACACACACACACACACACACACACACACACACACACACACACACACACACACAGAGCTAGACCGGCAGGCACACGCGCGTGCACAACACACACACACACACACACACACACAACACACACACACACACCACACACCCCACCACACCACACACCACACACCACACACCACCACCACCACACCACCACCACCACACCAGACCAGAGAGAGACAGACACAGAGAGAGAGAGAGAGAGAGAGAGAGACAGAGAGAGAGAGATACAGAGACAGAGACAGACAGACAGACAGACAGACAGACAGAGACAGAGAGAGAGAGTCAGACAGACAGACAGACTGAGAGAGAGAGAGAGAGAGAGAGAGAGAGAGAGAGAGAGAGAGAGAGAGAGGAGGGGAACGAGAGAGAGAAGAGAGAGAGAGAGAGAGAGAGAGATGTAATCATAAAGCAAACAGGGAGTCACCTGTGAAGAGTACAGTCGTGAGATGTGACCCGGAGGAGACAGAATTAGATGCTTTTAGTTCCTCCAGAGCGAGATTTTTTACGACCAGCAAATGGGACTGCTTCGCTTTATGGAGAATTTCTCAGTCTGACTAATGGATCCTGTCTACCTGCTGTTTGTGAAGCACTTCCAGATGAACACAAAGCAAACTCCCGGAAACAGGGACAAATTCTTCTGCCTCTAAGAAAGTGTCACCAAAAATAGTTGTACAGATGCTTTAGCTTATCCTTTCAATCCAAATTCTTCCTTTTCCCTTTACTGAGTTCTCGCTGTGCTTTTTGAGACGCTTTTCCTATAGGCAGGTGTGTGTGTGTGTGTGTGTGTGTGTGTGTGTGTGTGTGTGAGTGTGTGTGTGTGTGTGTGTGTGTGTCTGTCTGTCTGTCTGTCTGTCTGTCTGTGTGCGCGCTCACGCTCGTTTTGCTCTTACATAGTGACAGGGATTAGGGCATCGCTCCATACGAGTACCCTCCATTACCCTATCGGGAGGGGCGAACGATGTGTGCATGGGGTCGTTGATTAATTGGAGTGTATCATGTTGTACCTGTCAGCACTTTCCCGAAACGACGTCCTCCTTCGGCCCGGCACCGAAATTACCTTGGCCAATTAGGGTAAGACGTCGCGCCGATACGGGAGGGACTAAACTGCGAG
>JADBJO010004064.1:17500-20000 GCA_016801955.1 Conus betulinus | reverse complement strand
CATCGCTCTACAAGACTACCTTTCCTTTCCGAACTGAGGAAGGTGAGTGACGTGTTTTACTGGACCGTCGATCAACTGGAGTGAAGCATGCTGTTTGCTGCCAGTCCTTCCCCCACACGACGTGTTCACTGGTCCTGGTGCAGAAATGACCTGGACGAATTAGGGTTAGATGTCTTGGAATGCTGGGACTATATCGCTGATATCTGTGGCAGACCCATCACTTTCATGTAATAACACCTCCTCCCCTCCTGCCAGAATCCGTCTGCCCCAGCCCCGTTCTCTTTCCCTTATTTCATCTTCTGTCTTGGATATTTTATCGACCATTTTCAGAAGGGGGGGGGGGGGGGGTCAATGTGGGTGAACACTGGACATGTTGGATTGAACAGAAGACTGAACAGATATAGATGTTGGCCATTTTACTGACAGGAAATATAATGTTGTGTCGGCGTGCATCGGGGAAAACATGGACTTGAAACTCTCTCTCTCTCTCTCACACTCTCTCTCTCTCTCTCTCTCTCTCTCTCTCTCACTCTCTCTGTCTCTCTCTCTCTCTCTCTCTCTCTCTCTCTATATATATATATATATATATATATATATATATATATATATATCTGCATGTGCATGTGCACATATACGTGTGTGTGTTGTGTGTGTGTGTGGGGGGGGGGGGGGGGTATATGGGTGTGCATGTGTATATGTGTGTGTTTGCGAGAGCGCGCGCGGCGCGCGCGCGGTGTGTGTGTGTGTGTGTGTGTGTGTGGTGTGTGTGTGTGTGTGTGTGTGTGTGTGTGTGTGTGTGTTAGACTCTCACGCCCATCCCGCAACCTTCACTTCCTACCCTCCCTTCAAACTTCCATCATGAATATTTCATCAATCATTTCAGAAAGACTTTTTTTCTGATGTCATATTTACAAGGAAACTGCTGGATCGATGCTGGATCGATGTTATGAGGGAGGAGGGTGGTGGTGCAGACTTGTTGGGTTTCTCATCATTCTGAATCCACAAGAGCGTCATCTCTCTCTCTCTCTCTCTCTCTCTCTCTCTCTCTCTCTCTCTCTCTCTCTCTCTCTCTCTCTCTCTCTCTCTCTCGTCAGAATTTAAGCTAAAATAAAATAATGACCAAAAAATATTTGTATATCTGTTTGTGTTTTATGTGTCAAGTCAAGTCAAGTCAAGAACACTTATTATCTCCAAAGAGAAATTAAGAGTAGTCATGTGTGTGTGTGTGTGTGTGTGTGTGCGCGTGCGTGCGTGCGTGCGTGCATGCGTGCGTGCGTGCGTGTGTGTGTGTGTGTATGTGTGTGTGTGTGCATGTGTGAATGTATTAGCGTGTGCTTGAGCACATGCACAGGCATGTATGAGTAACATGCATGTGTGAGTAGTAACTGTGCTCTTGAACTTGTTTGCAGGTGTGGTTTTATGTTTTTTGTGTGTGATATAAAGCATACGAGTATTTGTCTGATCTGCAGTAATTTCATCTATGTATTAATAATTGTTAGTATGCAGGCGTGTGCAACATGCAAAGGTGTGTAAGTAACTGCACATCTGTATTTGGTGTTTACATGTGTTGTTTTATGTTTGTGTGCATAATGTACAGCCTAGGAGTATCTATTTGATCTGCAAATGTTTTCAGATGTACGTCTGTACGTGCATGTGTGTGTGTGTGTGTGTGGTGTGTGTGTGTGTGTGTGTGTGTGTGTGTGTGTGTGTGTGTGTGTGTGTGTGTATGTGCATACGTGTGTGTGTGTGTGTGTGTGTGTTGTGTGTCTGTCTGTCTGTCTGTCTGTCTGTCTGTCTGTGTCTGTGTCTGTGTGCGTGCACATGCGCATGCATGCATGCATGCTTGTGCATGTGTCTGTGTGTAAGTCTGTCAGTGTCTGCGTCTGTGTCTGTGTCTCTGTCTCTGTCTGTGTGTGTGCCTAATCAGATTCAAGAGGTGATAGAAGTAGTCTCAAAACGTATTCAAGTATGTAATGAATTGTTACTGTTTTCCATAGAAATATCATTGCCATGTTAAAGGAAAAACGTGACAAATTTGGTCCAGACGCTGCCCTCATTTTTTCCAAGTGTCTGTAAAATTATGTGTGGCAGATTCGTTATTTCTATTAATGGCTCTTCATCCCTTGTCCCTCTTAAACCTTCCTCCACCTCCGCATTCCCTCGCGCGCACACACACACACACACACCACACACACACACACACACACACACACACAGACGCGCGCGCGCGCGCGCTCGCGCACGCACGCACGCACGTACACGTATAGTACACACACACGCACGCACGCACGCACACAAACACGCGCGCGCGCAAACACACACACCACACACACACACACACACACACACACCACACACACACACACACGTACACTCACTTTCTCTGTCTGTCTGTTTGTCTGTCTGTTTGTCTGACTGACTGTCTGCTCCACTTTCAAGTCTTGACTAGAAATAGGCCATCGTTCCACTAGACTACCCTCCCTTTCCGCGCTGAGGAAGG
>JADBJO010004064.1:0-2500 GCA_016801955.1 Conus betulinus | reverse complement strand
TAATCGATTGCTCGAGTACTAGATTTGTGCGCTATACAGCTATAGTATTCTATGCAAAGTTTTGTTCTGAATCGTACTTAGATTGAATGTTTTATAGGCCAGATCAGTTGCCTAAAATTTTCTTCATTAGAAAAGCGACTAGTTCGTTAATTGTGGCGTACGACATGATTTGGT
This sequence comes from Conus betulinus, assembly GCA_016801955.1. Lineage (NCBI taxonomy): Eukaryota > Metazoa > Mollusca > Gastropoda > Neogastropoda > Conidae > Conus > Conus betulinus. The sequence continues at coordinate 2,326 of JADBJO010004064.1, read as the reverse complement.
ACTTACAGCAAAATGTGCTTGATTTTGCCCTGTAACTATAGTATTACACTGCTGGTGCAACAACTGAACTACTGAATGTCACACCAAGATAGCATACTGTAAGTACGTGGTCAGGGTTACAGAGTACTGGACTAATTTTATTTTGCAAACTAATTGTGTAATGGACCATTTAATTTCCAATACAAAATTTGTAGTGGGCAAATTATCGATTCATGTATCTTTTAAATTCGAATAAAACGTTTGGTCTGACAAAAAAAAATACTACACATACAATATAACTGGTAATGGGAAGTGCCAAGGTGGACTAATTACAACATGCTGGGCTCAGGGTACAACGGTTATGGCTTGCTACAACTGGTTGTTGGCGGAGACCAGCGGACTGAACTCATACAATTATTGCATGAAGTCGACCCGATCGAATAGTGCCTCATCAAACTGTTACGATTTAAAAAAAAAAAAAAAAAAAAAAAAAAAAAAAGGAAGAACAACAACAACAGCAACAAAAGAAAGAAGGAAAGAAAGAAAGAAAGAAAGAAAAACAGAATACAATCCTCTAAAAAAATTAATCCATTTCTGTTTACAAAAGTATGTTCTAACCAAAAACACAATAACGGTATAATGAATTTCTTAAGCAGGGAACCTAAATCACGCTAAGTGCTTCAGCCACTCCGTGTGATATAGACTACGACACCGGTTAAGAAGAAAACTTAAACGAATTAGTCACAAGCAAGTCAGAGCCACAAGAAAGATATAAAAGGCAATAATGGCAAACAGCACTGCAAAATGAACAATACTGTCCATTCCATGTTCTCGCCACCTGGTCGCCTTACTACAACAGAATAGTTGCCGTTGTTTTGCGGGCCAAGGTGGATTTTCACACTTTTTTGTATAGTGCCACCATCCCAACATCAGAGAGAGAGACAGACAGACAGACAGACAGATAGACAGACAGAGAGACAGGGAGAGTGATGCGGTGGGTGCAGAACAGGATGCAGGAAAAGAATAAACAAGCACAATTAATTTCTCATTTCTTATGCTTTTTTTTTGCTTTTTTTTTTTTGCTTTTTTTTGTGAAAAGAGTTCTTTTGTTGGTTTCTCCTAAACAGTTTCTTGATGCATATGATAAAGTCAGAGTTCGGTATAACCAGACAAGTTTCCCATCACATTTTCGAACCAAGAAAGAGATACCCCATGATGGTAGCAGGCTGTGCATGAAAGAAAGGAGGCGAGGGAAGGGAGGGGATGGGGGAGGAGCTACGGGGATAGGAGAGTGATATTGAACCATTTGTGGGAGGCGAGAGAGTGGAGAAGAAGGAAGGGGGAGGGATGTAATTGGGAGAGACCCATGATGGGGATTACGACTTCCTTGTTGACGATCCCCCGTGGGAATGTCGGGACGTCTGTCAGTGTAAACTGTATCCCCGTTGTCTGGACACTCTACACAAGAAGTTTTCTCTTTTCTTACACTCTCTCTGACTTCCCTTTTTTTTTTCAACAAATTTTAAGACAAATTCTTAGTGAATCCGCCAAAAACAAAGACAAACAAGTTACGAGACAAAACACGAAGCGTTTCGACCTCTTAAGCCTTCTCCTTGCCTGAAACTTTTTATTTTCTTTCTTTTTTCCTTGTAATTTGTCTGTCCTTGTTTTTGACCGACTCGCTAAGAATTTTTCTTACAATTTGTTTCAAATTCCGACTGCAGTCACCTTACTTTGAAACTTTCCTTTTTTTATCAGTCGTCTACTATTTTTCAGCTTTTCGGGTTCTTGTCTTCGTTCTAGAAAGTCTGCACACTTGGTCTTCACCCTGTAAGGATATCATATCCTCTTTTGCTTTAAATGTTATTCCATTTTTTCTGTAAATTCGTCGTTCATATCTTCTTTTTTCTACCACTTCTTTAAAGTCTTTTCTTTTCCTTCTACTTTTTTTAATGTCGTTCCCTGTTTTCTAGTATGTGTGGTCTGTTCATCCATTATTATATTTTTCATACTCTGCATTTCTTTCTCTTGTATAAAGAAGTATAACTTTGTTGTTGTCGTTGTTGTTGTTGTTACGATTTGTGACTAGCTTGTCAAATTTTAAACATTTGAATGGACGCAAGTATAACTTTGTTGTTGTCGTTGTTGTTGTTACAATTTGTGACTAGCTTGTCAAATTTTAAAACATTTAAATGGACACACGCCTGTCTCTTTTGCAGTGGTGTTAACCAATATGACATTTTAGGGTGTTGTTTGTTGCGCTGATTTTTTTTTTCTCTTAAATCAGATTTTCTATTTTTGTAAACTTTGGATGACAAATCATTTAGAATAGCTGACGCTATCAGCT
>JADBJO010004063.1:182500-214683 GCA_016801955.1 Conus betulinus | reverse complement strand
AAACAAGAAAAGACAGTGTGAAACCAGTGAGGAATCCAGACAAGCCCTCAGGACTTTCGTCTGGTATGATTCATCATATCTTCACACACGAACACATGATACCTCAGATCCTACACATATGACACATATATACCAGATCATACACATGACTCCTGCCATGCATCAGAGTTCCAAGTTCTTTAAACAAAAAAAAGTTAATGTAAAATCATCTGGCCGAAACATTGTTAAAATATCGCTTACAGTTACACAGGTGTGTGACACCTAATGTTAATGTGTAGACTGCAGCTGTCCTTGAAAATCCAAGATCAAATACTCCTGATGCTTCAATAGGCTCACATCAAACAGCCCCTGCTGCCAGAGTAAAACCACGGGTTAAACATCACAGCTATCTTGTCCATAACTCTAGCCACTCTTTGTTTTTGTATTACATATAGTTCGTTCTGGCAAGTACATTCAAGACAAACAAGAGAAAACATTATTTTCCCAAAACATTTAGGCGCCCTAAAGCACCCACAACACATGGAATCTCATCTGACAAAGCAAAAAAGACACATAAACGCCGGGAATCTCACTGACACAGAAAGAGAAACATGAACACCAGGAATCTCACGTGACAGGGCAAGAGAAACATAAACACTAGGAATCTCACCTGACAGGGCAAGAGAATCATACACACCAGGAATCTCACCTGACAGAGAAAGCGAAACAAACACCAGGAATCTCACCTGACAGAGCAAAAGAAACATGAGCACCAGGAATCTCACCTGACAAAGCAAGAGACACATAAACACCTGGAATCTCACCTGACAGAGTAAGAGAAACACAAACACCAGAAATCTCACCTCAGCAGAAAAGCAGGTGCAGCTATGCAGTTCGTTTGCTGATGTTGCTGTAGCCCAGTCCTAAACAGGTGAGAACAACCTTCTCTTGACCCCCCTCCCTCAGTGCAGCACCGTCCACCCCCCACCCCTTGCCTCTCCGCCCCCTCCACCTTAAACACCACCTGCAGGAAGTCACGGATGTGCCGCAGGAACTGCACTCTGCAACACAGCAATAACAACGATACAAACTAAATAATGATGTGCAGACCTACAGGGTACTGTTCACGACTCTATGGTCAGCATCACTGTACTTTACAATAAACGTGCAAAAAAATGAATAATAAAATGCCAGTGCTGGTGCCGGTGCTACAGCAGGACTGGGCTGTGGCTGTGGATGGGGGTTCAGAATGAACAACGTAGGTGCAGTGCCACTGAGATCGCACAGAAGATGGGACAGCAAAAAAAATAATAAATAAATAAATAAACAAAGAAAAAAATCTAGGAATGAGATTAACATTACATTAATATATGACAATTGCTCACTTTGCTGTGAAAACTAAAATTAAAACTGCAAATCATTCTTAAGTAGTAGCGATTTTTATAATTGACTGTTGTTGCAGTGTCTTAAGTAAGTTCTAACTGGACAATGACTAACATTGGAAAGCAGAAAAGTGTGATTGCTGTTGCGGTGATGTGGACACTTACTTTGAAAGACTTGAATCATATCTTAGAGCAATTGATGTTAATATGTTTCGAAATTGCCAGGACTGACACTTTCATCAGTGTTGCTGAAGAAAAAAAAAAGCCTACAAACTTGTAAGGTCTCTTCTGGCACCAGGAAAACCTACAAACAAAATTTTGATGAACTGAAACACATACTGCAAAATCATACACAATCCAATGAGTTTATCATCTGCAGAACAGCCAGGATTTTATAGTAAGAAACAAAGGACAGAAGAATCCAGACAGAATGCGTAGCAGAGTTGAAGCAGACTGCAGCTGAGTGCAAGTGTAACACATCTGCCGATGAGGCATTAACAGATATTTTTGCCATTGTGGATTGCCAATGAAGTAACAAAGAAGAGACTTAGAACAGGGAATTGGGGCCGGAATAGCTCAGTGGTAAAGTGCTGGACACGTAATCTTGGTGATTTGGGGGTTGCGGTTTTAAATCACCGCCAGGCCATTTCGGTGCAGGGGAATATTTCCCCAGGAGTTAACATTGGTTCTGACTCCATTTCCCATACGGTCCACCAAATGAGACTATAAACAAAAGTTCCGTGTATGAACACACCAACTTTTGAAAGAGAGGGCCAGTTTTGGCCGTTGGTATGGATGACATGTTACACATAGCATGCATCTTCCCTGAAGCTGGACTATGGCTGCCTTAATGGCAGGATAAAAAGGGTCATACACACAAAACTCCACTCCTTTTGTTGGGTAGATGGGATTGTCTATTCATTGTCTATACAGGGAACATCCGCAGGAGTATCAGCCTGCATACGCAGAAAGAACGAAAGAACCGGGAAGGATTCAACATTTCAGAAGGCTTTGGAGATGCCAGACAGGCACTGTCATGTGATTTTTTGGGCAGTAGTCTAAGTGTGCACAGGTTACAGGCTGGCCACAGCAGCAGTACACATAGCAGCAGAAGGCAAAGGCAGGCAGAGCAGGAGCCACAATCCCTGAGAGGCGTTCCCCCTAAGGGGAAGGGGGTGAAGATACAGAAGGATGGGCACTGGTGTCAGGAAGACAGTAGCAGGCAGAGAGAGTAGCACTGATTCTAGAAATTATTATTTCTTAGAATTGTTATTGATTCTATAAATTGTCATGTTACATGGAAGGGGAGAGAAACAGTGGGATAAACAGAATGCAAAGGGATAGAGATATACCAACTTTGTATGGGAGAGAAACAGACTGACTTACATGTACAGTGAGACAAACAGACGGACAAACAGAACAAACGAGGGATAGAGACAGGCTGATATAAAATGGGAAAGAAACATATATATATATATATATATATATATATATATATATATATATATATATATATATATATATATATATCTGTTAAAACTTTGATTAAAATGTAAAAGCCTTTTACATTTTAATCAAAGTTTTAACAGATGCCGCTCCCAACCCGGTTGAGCACTTTTTTAAAGTTATTGTTGGTTAGCAACACAATTATATATATATATATATATATGGTCGGACTTACAAGCAAGGGGAGTGAAACAGACGGACAAACAGAATGCAAAGGGATTAAGACAGACTGGCATGAAGTGGGAGAGAAAAAGACGGACAGATTTATGTTTAAGGGGAGAGAAACAGGCAGATTTACATGTAAGGGGAGAGAAACGCACTTACGTGTACGGGGAGAGAGGTCCCAGGAGGAGTTTGGACACATCCTGTTGTCCCAGCACCATGCACAGAGCTGCCAGACACTGCGATGTGGAGTCCACACAGCCCCCCTGACACATCACGTTACACATGATACACACTGCGACGTGGAGTCCACACAGCCCCCCTGACACATCACACTACACATTATACACACTGTGACGTGGGGTCCGCACAACCCACCTGACGTTACATAACACGTTACACATCATACATACGGCCACAAGGGAGTCAACACAGCCCTCCCGACACATAGCACATCATGTTACACACTCTGCACCATGAAGTCCACACAACCCCCATAACACATCACATTACACATTGTGGCATGCAGTCCATACAGGCCTCCCCTCCCCCTATACATTACATTATATATATTGTGACACAGCCCCCCCCCCAACAAAATACACACATTTTATTATATTAAACACATTAAATCTGGAGTGCTCTTGACAATGTCATGTCACACAAAAATCCACATTGTACACATCATACACAAAAAAACATGTGGACTCTAGAGAGCCTCCCTGCTACATCTAATCTATTTTCTACACATCAGACATCCTTCACATTAGATACACAATCTAGAATTTCACACACAGCCGTCCTTCACTTCAGACACACAGTGTACACATTCACACACCCATTCATTCTGTCACATCAGACACAGTCAACATACTCACACATCAAGACATCTGTAACATTAGACACACACAGTGTACAGATTCATACACATTCAATTCCGTCACAGTAGACACACAGTCTACATATTCACACACACATACAGACATCCTTCATATCAAACACACAGTCTGCAATCTCACACATAGCCATCAGTCACATTAGACACACTGTCAACACACCCACAGACATCCTTCACATTAGACACACAATGTACACATTCACACACAGCCACCCTCCCTTCACACACCCTGTAAATTTCCTCCAGCAGCTGTGCAGCAGCAGCCTTGCCAATGTCCTCGGGCACGGAGGGAGGGTCCGCAGATCCCTTGGGCACAGATGAGCTCTCTGCTGTCAGGAAAGCACCATTGGTCGTTTCGGCCACTAGAGTGATTCCAAATCCTGGAGATCTGCAAATTGTCGTGTACTGTCTCATACGTTGTGGACAAGTCAGCATCATATCATATGCTGTGGAAAAATCTAAGGACAGTCAGTGTTGTATGAATTCCTATGGAAAAGTCTAACTTACAATCTGAATTATATCAGTAGCTATGGAAAAGTCGAAAGACAGTCAGTATCCTGTCGAATGCTATGGGAAAGTCTACGGACAGTAACTTACTTAACTTACTTATCGAGTAAACATCCTGTCAAATGCTATGGAAAAGTTTAAAGGTAGTCAATATCACGTCAAATGCTGTAGAAAAGTCTCAGGAGAGTCAAAATCATATCACATGCTGTGGAAAAAAGTCTATGGACGGTCAGTAACATATCAACTGCTGTGCTGTGCACAAGTTTAAGGACAGCAAGTATCATGTTAAATGCTGCGGAAAAGTCTACAAACGATAAGTATCATGTCAAATCCTGTGGACAGATCTAAGGACTGTCAGTACCATGTTAAATGCCGTGGAAAAGTCTGTGGATTGTTAGTATACCTATTACTGTGCAACAATCCAAGAATAGTCAATATCATATCAGGTGGTGCAGAAATGTCCAAAGGCAGTCAGTGTCATATCAAATGCTGTGGAAAAGTCTATGGTCAGTCTATATCCTGTCAATTGCTATGGAATGCTGTGTGGAAAGTCTAAGGACAGTCAGTATCCTGTCAAATGCTGTGGAAAAGTCTAAGGGCAGTCAGTATCCTGTCAAATGCTATGGAATGCTGTGGAACATATCCTGTCAAATGCTGTGGAAAGTCTAAGGGTAGTCAATATCCTGTCAAATGCTGTGGAAAAGTCTAAGGGCAGTCAGTATCCTGTCAAATGCTGTGGAAAAGTCTAAAGGCAGTCAGTATCCTGTCCAATGCTATGGAATGCTGTGGAACGTATCCTGTCAAGTGCTGTGGAAAAGTCTAAGGGCAGTCAGTATCCTGTCAAACACTATGGAATGCTGTGTAAAGTCTAAGGACAGTCAATATCCTGTCAAATGCTGTGGAAAAGTCTAAGGTCAGTCCGTATCCTGTCAAATGCTATGGAAAAGTCTAAAGGCAGTAAGTATCCTGTCAAATGCTATGGAATGCTGTGGAAAAGTCTTGGGGACAGTCAGTATCATATCAAATGCTGTGGAAAAGTCTAAGGGCAGTCAGCATCCCGTCAAAAGCTGTCAAATGTTGTTGGGAAAAGTCTGAGGGCAGTCAGTATCCCGTCAAATGCTGTCAAATGTTGTGGAAAAGTCTGAGGGCAGTCAGTATCCCGTCAAATGCTGTGGAAAAGTCTAAGGGGTGATCTGATGTCATGGTCACTTGTGTGGCCAACAAAGGTCACAAGCACTGACTGTAACATCAGCTGACTGGAGAGGTACATGACTGGAGTTTGTGGCTGTCACGTGCACCACCCCCCGTCGTCCAACAAACAGTCATCTGATCAACGATTATCAGACCATCCCCTGCCATAGCCATCACTTGTCACTTACTTTCCAGAGTTCCTTCCCTTGCAGCAGTCGGTGGTGATGAAGACATCCGATAAAAAGGAGGTCAGCAAGCTCTTCGCAGCCTCCACCATGCGGTTACAGGAGGTCGCCGACACACGCACTGACCAGCTGCACAGGTCAAGGTCAACTTCTCTCCACAGGCACACTATCCTCCTCTTCCAAATATTCAGAGTCAATACCACACATAGCCCACCAACATACACAATCAATTCCATATGCATTGCACCAACATACACAGTCTATATTAAACATATCAATATACACAGTCAATATCACACATGTAAACATACCACAAACAGTACACTGCCAGTGCATGGTCATTTTGATACCTATCTGTGCATGCTGTGTTCCATAAACTTAAATGTTGTGTAGCACAATGGATAAGTGTGTTGGTGCGAAATTATTGTTGAACTAATTTCCTCACATTTTCATTCTAATGGTTGAGAGAGATTGTCATATCATAAACAAATTTTGTGTTACCTTACACCCTGTTTTGCATGTTTGTTTATATTTTGTCTTTTTTCCATTTACACTGCAGTCATTTTATTTTCTTAAACACAGACAGAGGGATAAAATACACATCATACAGACACAGAGATAAGAAGTACACAACACACAGACACAGAGATAAAGACACACAGCAGAGGACACCGAGATGAGAATAAATGGCACTTTAACAAGGATACGCTATACCTCGAATCTTTTTTTTATTTTTCCAGCCTGAAGGAACTGCAGAGGTCGCAGCTTCTGTCGACAAGGACACCGGAACAGCACTTTCCCTCCTCCTTCAGGGGCCGCTGCTCGCTGCAGAATCTGTAACATGCACAAACAGACATGCTGCACTTCTGTTGATAGGGACGCTGCAACTGCACTTTCCCTCCCTATTCACTTGTTGCCGCTTGCTACAGGATCTCTGTAACATGCTAAAACAGTCATGCTGTGGCTCATGGTTGCCCTGAATACATTAAAGCTGCGATAGAAAATTTGGAGGTCCTCTGCTTGATATGTTGAAAGGTACATGCCATTCCTCAACTTAGTATTCTAATCAGTACCTGCATGACCTCAACTTAGTATAGTAACAAACACATGTACTTGATGTACATCCTCAATATGCTAACAACTACATGCATTTACTCAATACACAAACAAGTACATGGATGTCCTCAACTTAGAATACCTATAGGTACATGCTCATCCTCAACTTAGTAAGCTAACAACTACATGCACCTCAATTTAATATGCTAACAACCACACATATGCACGTCCTCACCTGATATATAATATACACAAACAAGCGCATGCATGTCCTCAACTTAGTACACTAACAAGTACATGCATGTCCTCAACTTAGTTAGTGTGCTTACAGCTAAATCCATGTCCTAGAATGAATGCTCTTTAAGTACATGCAGAACTTCAACTTCTTACAGAATGACAGTACATGCAAGTCTTCAACCTAATAGATAAACAGGTATATATGCAGGTTCCCAACTTAATATACTAACAGGTACATGCAGGGCTTCAACTTAACATACAAATACTTGCAGGTCTTCAGCTTTATACATACTGAAAGGTATATATAAATTCAATGTCTGTCAGATATGGAGTACCCTAAGAATCTGTATTAAATGCTCTTATGCTCTCTGTTCTTACCAATTACCTGCTTTGTTTCGTTAAATGCTGAAATGTTCACGAATGACAATCTCTCCTCTCCTCCATTCCAGTGATAAAGATACCCCAAAATAAAGAAATAAACTCCAAAATGATGTCCAAAGACTTGTTCAATGGAGTGAAATAAACCACCTGACCTAAAACGTAAATATAACCAAATGCATCTATGTATGTGCATGACAAAAAGGCAAAAGACAATATTTCAGCCCTTGTTTATGTATGACAGAAAAACTGAAGAATTTGACTCACATAAAAAACTAGGTATCTTTAGTAACAAGGATTTATTGTGGACACATATATAACTAACTCCACTGACACAATCATTTATCATTGATCCATAAACCATGAAATAATCTGTATAAACCTAGCTTTCAATAAGCTGGTAGAAATGTATGGAACAGGTTTCCAACAAGTTGGGTTTTCTTTTTCCTTGTTTTATTTTGTTTTGCTGTGGCACTGCACCCATGCCGCTCATTCCGACCCCCTGTCCACAGCAACAGCCCTGCCCGGCCTGCCACAACCCCATCACCAACAATCCACTGGGAGCAGTCAATGTCAAGTCGTCAAGAGGCAACTCACTGAAGGAAACAGCGCACTGCTGCCCAGTCACTTCTGTGGTGTTCAGTGGTACCTGTTGTGATGCAACATGCGCAGGACACCACCTACTAAGCCCCCTACTGATTGAAATTAGCAGAAGAGCCATCAACAGATTTGCCAGACCCAAACCTGTACAAACGATGCTCAAGGATTGAAATTAACAGAACAGCCATCAAAAGATATATGCCAGATCCAAGCTTCTACAAACTATGCCCAAAGACTGAAATTAACAGAACAGCCATCAACAAATAGGCCAGACCCAAATCTGTACAAACTATGCTCAAAGGCTGAAAATAACAAAACAGCCATCAAAAGATATGCCTGACCTAAACTTGTATAAACTATGCCCAAGTGAACTGCTTTGCAACAGATGATCTACAAACTCATATGTTCATGACTGTATGAATATATGAAAAGAAAATAATGGCTCTCTATACAGGCAAGATAAATTATACTGTAAACATTAGTTATGATCTGTCATAAAATCATTACCAACTTGTGTTCTCATGACAGTTACATGTCTGAGTCTGAGACTGAGTCCCAGTCACAGTACACACACACACACACACACACACACACACACACACACACACAAGGACAGACCTTCAATTCCAGCCCTCATCAGTTCCCAAAAACTTCTTCAGAACAGGGAGACAGGACAGTCTGATCTGGTCCACCTGAAACCCACATCATCTGACAACTTCACACATCAACTGAAACCCACATCACCTGACATAGCACACATAACCTGAAACCCATATCATCTGACAACTTCACACATCAACTGAAACACACTTCACCTGACATAGCATACACACATCTGAAACCCCACATTATCTGACAACTTCACACAATAACTGAAACCCACATCACCTGACATAGCACACATAACCTGAAACCCACATTATCTGACAACATCACACATCAACTGAAAGCCACATCACTTGACATATTACATACCACCTGACACCCACATCATCTGACGCACATCGCCTAAAATGCACGTCATCAGACACATATCAATTGAAAACAACATCACCTGACACACATTCAAACGGATTGAGGGAATGTCTACAGACAGGAAAATGGACACTAAGACAGAAGGGAGAGTCCACGGACAGGAAAACAGGCAGGAGGGAATGTCCCACAGACAGGGAAACAGGCAGGAGGAAATGTCCACAAACAGGAAACAAGGCAGGGGGGAAAACAGACAGGCAGCAGGGAGAGTCCCCACACAGGAAAAACAGGCAGGAAGGAATGTTCACAGACAGGAAAACAGGCAGGAGGGAATGTCCACACAGGAAAACAGGCAGGTGGGAATGTCCACAGACAGGAAAACAGGCAGGCAGGACAGGGAATGTTCACAGACAGGAAAACAGGCAGGAGGGAATGTTCACAGACAGGCAGGAGGGAATGTCCACAGACAGGAAAACAGGCAGAAGGAAAACAGGCAGGAAATGTCCAGACAGAACAGGCAGAGGGAATGTCCACAGACAGGAGAATGTTCACAGACAGGAGAACAGGGGGGGATGTCCACAGACTGGAAAACAGGCAGGAGGGGATGTCCACAGACTGGAAAAACAGGCAGGAGGGGATGTCCACAGACAGGAGAACAGGCAGGTGGGAATGTCCACAGACAGGAAAAACAGGCAGGAGGGAATGTCCACAGACAGGAGAACAGGCAGGTGGGAATGTCCACAGACAGGAAAACAGGCAGGAGGGAATGTCCACAGACAGGAAAACAGGCAGGGAAATGGCCAAAATGAGGAAAACTGACAGGAGTCGAGGACAAAGATGGCGAGAGTGTTAACAAAGATGGCTACAGACTGAGAGAGAGTGTCGGCAGTTGCGCGGGAGCAAAACAACAACAACAAAAAAAGAAGGGCAGGAGGGGGGTTAGTGTCCACAAAGAGGAAAACAATCTTGAGGGAGTATAGAAAACAGGGGAATGACTCCACTGAGAGGAAAACAGTGAGTGTGTGTGTAAGTGGGGAGTACTGACAGAGGAGTCCTACGGAGAAGTCCTGAGGGCTGTCAGAGTGCCAGAGGCGCGGTCTGTGAATGTTCAGTGGAAGTTTGGGGAAGGGAGTGTTTAAAGACTGGAGCATACAGGAGGAAGCCGCACTGACAGAGGGGTCTTGGGGGACATTGCTAATGTCAGTCAATGTGATGTTTAGAGGAAGTTTGGAAAAGGGAGAGTTTACAGACAGGGATATACAGAATGGAGGGATACTGATGAAGGGGTCATGGAGGCTGTTGGTGAAATCAATCAAGGTGATGTTCACGTGAAGTTTAGGGAAGGGAGTGTTCACATATAGGGGTATACATACAGAAGGCAGCGGTACTGACAGAGGGGTCATTGGGGCTGTTGGTAACGCCAGTCAAAGTGATGTTCAGAGGATGTTTGGTGAAGGCAGCCAGGCACAGCAGAACCTCCAGGTAGTAACTGATGGAGCGCTCCACATTGCACTCGTGAGTCATCTCCCCTCCCATTAGCAGTCCAGGCCGATACTGCAACCCTGTACCTGCACACACCGAAAAGACCCACAAACATACTTCACATATTCCAACAAATGAAGAACATCAGAAATGAAAATATTTTTTTAAAAAAACACATACACAAACAAAAGCTAAACATCCAGGAATAACAGCAAGACTTAGGATTTATAATTATTAGAAAGTAATACAGACAATCCTTCCAAAACGAATTCTAAATGCAATCTAATCATTGCCACAAATCCTGATCTTTGACCCTGTTGGTCTATCATCCATGCAGAGGGCAGAGAGAGATGGCTTGTTGGTCCATGGAGTCTGAGCCAGTCTGCAACTGCTGACTACACAGGTGCATTATCATAACAGTTACCCTCCACTGGTAAGACCCAGCTACTGTTGTATCCATCCTTGTGTACAAATGCACTCCAATACAGATTCTGATTTATAATAGACGCACTAGAGGAGAGGAAAGGGAGGCAAGGACTGGGGAAGAGATGGGAGTGTTGGGGGGCAACTTCTGATCTCTTAAATTATGCTGTTACACCAAAAAATGAATGAGGTATATATATCAACAAACCGACACAGCCACCTCACACCTGAGCGGCTCACAGATATCATGGAGCCATTGGTCAATCCGTCCACCAAACGCAACAAGTTGGCTTCATACTCTGCAACAAAAGACAGCATGAAAAAGATACTGTGTCATCATTAATATTACAATGAAAATCAAAAGAGCATTAGACATACTCCCTGCTTGGCTAAATATACTGAGATTGTTATCATGTCATCCTTTCACCCCATCCTTGCCACCATCTTGTCGTTGGTGCTGGTGTGCTCCCATCTATCATCCAGGAGGTGTGTACTGTGCTCTATAATGGGATTCCCATGAATTAACCCCCATCAATTTCTTTGCGGAGATGGACATCAGCATCCTGTTTCCACAATGCTTCAATGAAACAGATCACAAGAACAGTCCGTACTGTTTGTGTGCATCAGTTTAAGTACTTTAACTATGGGTAAAGATCCAGATTGAACAGTGTGCATTTAAATTTGAATGTCGGCAATCACATGTCGGCCATCACAGTAACACACACACACACACACACACACACACACACACACACACACACACACACAACACACAACACACACACACACACACACACACACACACACACACACACACACTAAGCTGAACTACCATTGTAGTACCAATGCTCCTTTTCCTCCCATTCACCATAAGCACAAGGTCTGATATAGAATGTGATCTAGCAGGTGTGATGGAGAGAAATTTGAGCACTTTTATGGCTGGACTGTATTGCTGTGCTGTGTGTGTGTGTGTGTGTGTGTGTGTGTGTGTGTGTGTGTGTGTGTGTGTGTGTGTGTGTGTGTGTGTGTGTATGTAGGTGCATGCATAATGTGTGTGTACATGTGTGTGCATGTGTGTGTGTGTGTGTGTGTGTGTGTGTGTGTGTGTGTGTGTGTGTGTGCATGTATTTGTGTGTGTGTATTAACTGTTATGTGTGCTGTCACCATGAAGGGGTGAGGGAGACACATATGCTAGACCTCTAAACGAGTGAACATCTCATCTTGAAAGGTCACATTCATTTTGTAGACATCTAATCCTTAGCAGACCAATCCTGATTATTTAATCTTAATGACAATTTTTCAATACACACACACACACACACACACACACACACACACACACACACACACAGCCCTCCTTCCCACTTACCCACTTTCCCACAAACTCCATTCTGATGTTAGCCAAGTTGTTTCTGTATACTCATAATATATATATGTGTGTGTGTGTGTGTGTGTGTGTGTGTGTGTGTGTGTATGCACATGTGTGTGTGTGTGTGTGTGTGTGTGTGTGTGTGTGTGTGTGTGTGTGTGTGTGTGTATCATGTGTGTGTGTGTGTGTGTGTGTGTCCAGGTTCAGGTTCAGGTTCAAAATAGGGACAAAATCTTAACAGATTCATTAATTAGGCCTCACGGCTTATAATTTGTCCCATCATTATATGAAAAATAAGTTAACATCAAGGTCATGAGCATGCTCAAGATATTTAGACATCGTAATCAAATAATACATCTATTAGCATGTTTCCTTTGTCTATAAGATTTTTGAAAGCATTTAAATTAGGGGCACATTTAATATTTGCTGCAAGTTGATTCCAATAAGGTGCAACTCGATTACTGAAAGTGAATTTTCTTCTGTGTTAGTACGGCTAAACTCAATGTGAATTTTATCAGTAGGGTTTCTTGTTTTGTCGAAGTTAGATAAAATGAAAAATTTAGTAGGGTCAATATCATCAACATGATTAAACAATTTGTAGGCTTGAATCAGGTCACCCCGTAATCGTCGAGCTTTCAAAGATGGTAATTTCAATTTTTCCAATCTATCTTGATATGGTAGGTCTTTCAATTCCTTTATCATTTAGTAGCTCTCCTCTGTACTTTTTCTATTGCGGAAGACTGTCTTTTCAAATATGGATACCAAACAATATTTCCATACTCAAGGATCGGCCTGACTAAGGCTGTGTATAATTTGAGAAAAGTATCTTTACTTAGAAAATCAAAAGAACGCCGTATGATTCCGATCACTTTATTTGCCTTATTTACAACATTGTACACATGATTATCAAAAAGTAAATTTTTATCAAAAATGACCCCCAAGTCTTTTCTTCTTCACATTTGGTTATATTAACTGTCTGAGCACCTTTAATAACATAGTCATGCTCGGGATTCTTTTTGCCAATATGCAGTACTTTGCATTTTGAAGCATTAAAATATAAGTTCCATGTCTCTGACCATCTTTCCAAAGTATCCATATCCATTTGTAACAATTCATGATTTTCTGAAGTGTGTGTGTGTGTGTGTGTGTGTGTGTGTGTGTGATCTGAACAATGTAAAAATGTAATGAGAAATTACAGATCTCTTTAACATAAATACACAGTCACACACACACACACACACACACACACACACACATGTACACACATGTACACATGCACGTGCGTGCGCAACACACGCTCACGCTTCCGGTTACACAGTCAAGAGAATGTGGAAACCATTTCTTTGAGTCCAGGCAGAAATTACAATGGGAAACAATAACAATAATCATAAAGTGACAAGAGCCTCAGAGTCGGACTTGATTGAAACGTATTTGATTCTCGGCATTCATCCGTTTCTTTGAAGTCTCACATACCTTTCAATCCTGGCTCCTGATCTCTGCTCCTAATCTTTTTTATTGTAATACTTCTGCCACTGACAGTAGCAAGTATCAGTCTTTGCCGAAGAAGAAAATTACATCCTTCGAATTTCAACACATGTGCTTCGTTATTATTAGCCATCCTTGATCCCAACACAACACGTTGTTTCACTTCGGTGAAATGTACCGGAAATAGAGTAACGTCTATCTACTGAAAACAAGTAAACTAAGCGTTGGGCATGGGGAAGGTAGGAGAACAGAAACGAAAAGAATTAGTCTCTGTCAACCAACGTTACGAAGAAAAGCGGAAGTAGCGTAGGACTGGGGGCCCGTGGTGAAACATCAGATGGTCGGCGTATTGGTTCAATATGCTCCGCTTGTTGAGTGAGAGGGGAAAAGCGGTATTATGTCTCCTTTACTTTTGCAGAGAGCACAGATTGCTCGCCGCTATTTCAATCTGGAGCTCAGCAAGCACATAGAAGTGAAGAGGTTTACAAAGGGAGTGTCAACTCTCTGGATTTGGACCAGGCGGAAAACAGATAGTAAGTGAAGACACTTTTGTTTGTTTTTGATTGTTTGTTTTTTTTTTCTTTCATTTTCTTTCTTTTTTTCTAATTGTGCTATGTGGTGACAGCTTGCTAAGCCGTATCCAGTGGGTCAGAAATATGTGTGCCGACTGCAGACAACTTGCTGTGTGCAGACAACTTGCCCTGCAGGTCACAGTTGTGCCCATTGGGTTAGAAACTTGTATGTGTGTGTGCTGTACACAGTAGGTCAGCAGTCTGCTGTACCCAGGAAGACAGAAGTACCAGCAGGTCAGAAGTCTGTGTGTTGTGCCCTGTGGGTCAGAAGTCTTGTGTTGTGCCCAGTGGGTCAGAAGTTTGTATACTGTACCCCAGTATGTCAGAAGTGTGTGTGTTGTGCCCTGGGTTTAGAGATGTGTGTGCTGTACCCAGAATGTTAGAAGAAGTTTGTGTGTTGTGCCAGTGGGTTAGAGATCAGATATGTGTGTGTGTGTGTGTGTGTGTGTGTGTGCTGTGTGTGAATGTGTGTGTCCTAGAATACTGTTATTATGATTATGACTACTTATAGTTAGAAGTCTGTGTTTTGTGCCCAGTGGGTCAGAAGTTTTGTGTTACGCCCAGTGGGTCAGAAGTCTTGTGTTGTGCTTAGTGCGTCAGAAGTCTTGTGTTATGCCCAGTGGGTCAGAAGTCTTATGTTGTGCCCAGTGGGTCAGAAGTCTTGTGTTATGCCCAGTGGGTCGGAAGTCTTGTGTTGTGCCCAGTGGGTCAGAGATGTGTGTGTGTGTGTGTGTGTGTGTGTGTGTGTGTGTGTGTGTGTGTGTGTGCTGCCCAGTGGTTCAGAAGAAGTGTGTGTGCTGCCCCAGTGGGTCAGAAGTGTGTGTGTGTGTGCTGCCCAGTGGGTCAGAAGTGTGTGTGTGCTGTACCTAGTGGGTTAGAAGTGTGCAGGAAAGAATTCTGTTTTACGTCTCGTCACACTTATAGGTGATTGCAGACGTCTAAATAACATAGTGTTTACAATTTTAGAATATTATCATAAAAGAAGAGAAGAGGACGATGTGGTTACATAGAACAAAAATAAAGGATAGATGAATTAAAGGACGGTAACTATGAAAAATTAGAGAAAAATAACTAAAGTAATCTAACTTGATTATTATGATATAAAATGTTCCTTAATGGACTTTCCAAGAGGTGTCTCGTTAATTTACAAAGAGAAACAAACTGCAACGAATCTAAAAAGTCAAACACATTAACATGCCCAGTGTCAGCACTTGGTATAACACCATTCAAAAAGGGTTTCATTAGTTCACAATCAAATTTCAAAATCGCATGTCAAATTGGAAGATCCTCACGACATACATACTTAACAGTCTGGCAGTACTTGGTTTGTAGGGAATTACATAATTAAAAGTCTAAAAATCAGGCTTGAAATCGGTTGGCTAATCGACACAAAGTTTGACAGTTTGCTGATGATGACAGATGAGGTTTTGATGAGGAACTGTATTGACTCCAGAAATCACTTTTTATTATATGACCAGTTAATTTCCTTGTGTGACAAAGGACAGTCAACCTTAAATACTACCTAATATATTCTTTGCTCCCCTTTTTGCTGCTGCTCTAGCTGCTTGATCGTTTAAAAAATGAAGGAGGTGTGCGATGGAACCCCCAAGAAAAACAACATTAGTACCTTTCATGTAAAGACAGTGGCAACAAGTACTTAATCTCAAATAATAATTACTCTCTCTGTGTATTTTCAAAACAATGCAAACTTTTTAATACTGACTGTGAATCAACACAAAACAGGATATTAAGTTGTCACATAAATATATTCAGAAGCTCTTTCAGAACAAGCTGGATAAAATTAAATTATATATATATATATGCATTTGAACGGCTTTCAATTCTCAGTTGAAAAGACACATTTGGTTCTCTTTAACAATGGGATATAACCCAAGTAACATGCCTACATCTTTCTGGGAGGGACGGGAAATTTTTTTATAAACTTGAAGTAAAATTTTTAGGTGTCCTACTTACACCAAAACTAAACTGGAAAAAACATATTGACTCGATTGTTATTAAAGCGGTTAAAAGTTTGAATTTTCTAAAAATTGTCAGTCACTCTCCTGTCTCCATGGGGACAGGATCCCAAAGTTTTTGTTGCATTTAGCAACCAGTCTTGTACGATCAAGATTGACTTACGGACAGGAAACTGAGGAAGTATTCTTTTTTGCTCCGCAATCGCATTTAAAGAAACTTCAAAGAATTGACAGTAAAGCTGTAAAGTTGGCCCTGGGTGTACCTGTGCACACTAAGTCCTCTGAAGCTTATAAGATAGCAGGCCTTTTGCCACTTGATGAAGAAAGGAAAATAAGTTCTGTAAAAATGTAGTGAGATGGATTGCTGTGGACGACCTTGAAGAGTTAAATACACGATCCAACATTGATTTTTCGAAAAATGCACAGAAAAATTCAAATTTAGAGACACTTCATTCATATGTTTCAGACGTTTTTAATTCATCAAAGATTAACCCACACGAGGTAGCGCCTCGCGTACTGGTTCCGCCAGTACCCCCTTGGGAACTAACGGAAGTAAAAGTTAACATTTTTTCTTCTGATCTAAATAAAGCGATGTCACCGCATATGTTAGCAGCATCTGTCAAAATTGACATGGAAGAAGAGTTTACAGACTGTTTGAAAGTATACACTGACGGCTCAGTTCTTGATGATGGTAGTGCGGGATGGCTTTGTAATTCCAGATTTCAAAGCTGAACAATCATATTATTTTGGTAAGGGTCATTCCATATTTACAGCTGAACTTGTTGCTGTCCTGATGGCATTAAATTATTTAATTTCCTTGCCAGTTTCAATATTTAGAAGTGTGTTTGTGTGCTGCCCAGTGGGTCAAGAGTGTGTGTGTGCTGTACCCAGTGGGTCAGAAGTGTGCGTGTGTGTGTGTGTGTGTGTGTGTGTGTGTGTGTGTGTGTGTGTGTGTGTGTGTGTGTGTGCTGCCCAGTGGGTCAGAAGTGTGTGTGTGTGTGCTGCCCAGTGGGTCAGAAGTGTGTGTATGCTGCTGTACCAGTGGGGTCAGAAGTGTGTGTTGCTGCCCAGTTGGTCAGAAGTGTGTATGTGTGTGCTGTACCCAGTGGGTCAGAAAATTGTGTGTGTGTGCTGCCCAATGGGTCAGAAGTGTGTGTGTGTGTGTGTGTGTGTGTGTGTGTGTGTGTGCCCAATGGGTCAGAAGTGTGTGTGTGTGTGTGTGTGTGTGTGTGTGTGTGGGTGTGTGTGTGTGTGCCCAGTGGTGTGTGTGTGTGTGCTGTGCCCAGTGGGTCAGAAGTGTGTGTGTGTGTGTGCCCCATGGGTCAGAAGTGTGTGTGTGTGTGTGTGTGTGTGTGTGTGTGTGTGTGTGTGTGTGTGTGTGTGTGTGTGTGTGTGTGTGTGCCCAGTGGGTCAATGGTTCAGAAGTGTGTGTGTGTGTGTGTGTGTGTGTGTGTGCTGCCCAATGGGTCAGAAGTGTGTGTGTGTGTGTGTGCCCCAATGGGTCAGAAGTGTGTGTGTGTGTGCTGCCCAGTTGGTCAGAAGTGTGTGTGTGTGTGCTGTACCCAGTTGGTCAGAAGTGTGTGTGTGCTGTGTACCCAGTGGGTCAGAAGTGTGTGTGTGCTGCCCAATGGTCAGAAGTGTGTGTGTGGGTCAGAAGTGTGTGTGTGTGTGTGTGTGCTGCCCAATGGGTCAGAAGTGTGTGTGTGCTGCCCAGTTGGGTCAGAAGTGTGTATGTGTGTGCTGTACCCAGTGGGTCAGAAGTGTGTATGTGTGTGCTGTACCCAATGGGTCAGAAGTGTGTGTGTGTGTGTGTGCTGCCCAATGGGTCAGAAGTGTGTGTGTGTGTGTGCTGTACCAGTGGATCAGAAGTGTGTGTCTGTGCTGCCAGTGGGTCAGAAGTGTGTGTATGTGTGTGCTGTACCCAGTGGGTCAGAAGTGTGTGTGTGTGTGTGTGTGTGTGTGTGTGTGTGTGCTGCCCAATGGGTCAGAAGTGTATGTGTGTGTGTGTGTACCCAGTGGATCAGGGTCAGAAGTGTGTGTCTGTGCTGCCCAGTGGGTCAGAAGTGTGTGTGTGTGCTGCATGCTTCCCAGTGGGTCAGAAGTGTGTGTGCGTGCTGCCCAATGGGTCAGAAATGTGTGTGTGCTGCCCAATGGGTCAGAAGTGTGTGTGTGCTACCCAGTGGGTCAGAAGTGTGTGTGTGTGCTGCCCAGTGGGTCAGAAGTGTGTGTGTGCTGCCCAGTGGGTCAGAAGTGTGAGTGTGCTGCCCAATGGGTCAGAAGTGTGTGTGTGCTGCCCAGTGGGTCAGAAGTATGTGCTATGGCACTTGTGCCCAGTGGATCAGAGATAAGAAGTACCTTTGCTATGCCCAGTGGGTCAGAAGTATGTGTAGTGTGCCCGGTGAGTCAGAGATGTGTGTGTGTGTGCTTTAACCAGTGGGTCAGAAGTGTTTGTGTTGTGAGATCATAAATGTATGCTGTACCCAGTAGGTAAGAAGTGTGTGTGCTATGCCCAGTGGTCAGAAATGTGTGCTGTACCTAGTGGGTCAGAAATGTGTTTGTTGTGCCCAATGGGTCAGTATTTGTGTCTGCTGTGGCAGTAGGTAAAAAAATTAGATGTGTGCTATGCCCAGGGTCAGAAAGTAAGCATGCTGTGCCAAGTAAGGCAGAGATGAGTGTGTGTGTGTGTGTGTGTGTGTGTGTGTGTGTGTGTGTGTGTGCGCGTGCCCCAAAGGCCTGAAGTATGTTTGCTGTACCCAGAGGGTGAGGAGTAGTGTGTGTGTGTGTGTGTGTGTGTGTGTGTGTGTGTGTGTGTGTGTGTGTGTGTGTGTATGCATGCTATGCCCAGTAGGTCAGAATTACAGTGTAGGTTGCGCCCAGTGGGTCAAAATTGTGTTTGCTGGTAGCTTACTGTCCGGAGGGTCGGACTCCACCTTGGCAATCCACGACACCCAGGGTGGGATGGGGACCCAGCAGCAGACCTTCCCCTTGGTGTGCCAAGTGTCTCACAGCCAGGGGGGACCCCGACAAGGCGTGGAGACAGTACAGTGGTATCCAGTAGACACAGGTCTCTTTTCACCTCCAGCGGGGCCGACAGTAAGCTGAAGATTTGGGACACCACCTTTTGAAGGTAAGTGTGGGGGGGAGGGGGGGGGGGTGATTAGAAACAACAAGGGGAAAATAAAGGGAAGGGGGGTAGATTGGAAGTGGATGGGTGTTTTTTAATGGATGGAACAGCTAGCTGTATGTTGGAAATCTATTACAAAGGTAACTCATTTGGCTGTCATCCCTGGTCTACAGCAAACTCATCATTTCACTTTCTCCCACATAGCTGATAGGTCTATTGCCTGGAAATTTATGTTTCTTTTTCATTACAGGTCTGCGGTTTCTCATTTTTTCAAAGTTCAAGGAAACACATTTGCATTTAGACATGGGGTGGAATGGTTATCCCGAAGATGGTAGCGCGTGAACCTAATAATTCACATTTTTGTTCTTACAGTGAACGCACACAATTTTGTACACCTGTGCCATGTATCTAACATGTTGGTAGTATAGATACATTCTGTACAGCCTCTTAGTAGACAAATGGGCAAGCCACTTTCCTCCGAATCATCCATCCCCCATCCCACCGCAACACATTCCCCATAAGTGGTGTTCAGTGATAACTTGTCATTGTTGTGTAAAAGACACATTCCCCTTCAGTGACAAACACTGAAACAGTCATGCTGCTGTCACAGGTAACGAACACATTTCCCTAAAGTGGCGTATATCATGACTTGTCGGCACAGGTAAGAGACACATTCCTCTTTCACTGGTGTACAGCAATAATTTGTCAATTTCACTTGTAACATATTCCCCATTCAGTTGTGTTATAGTCATAACTTTTCATTGTCACATGTAACAGACATGTTCCCCTTCAGTTGCATAGAGACATTACTTGTCATTGTTAAACACATTCCCTTTGGTGGTGACAGGTGTACACAGTGCAGTCATAGCTTTTCATTGTCACAGATAACACGTTCCCTTTTTGGTGGTGTGCGGTCATAAACTGTCAATGTCGCAGGTTACAGACACATTGCCCTTCAGTGATGTAAAATATTAACTTGTTATGTCACACTTGAAGGTACAACGCACATTTCCTATCAGTGGTGTACAGTTATGTTATTCAATGTCACAGTTAATGCATCCCCATTCATTGGTATACTGCCATGCCATTGTCAAGTCAAGTCAAGTCGAGTCAAGTCAAGTAAACTTTATTATCTCAATTTGAGAAATTAATTTGTGGTCACACACATTCACAGCAAATAAACATAATTTAGTCACATTACCCATTTTCTCACATATGACATACATTCATATAAAAGAATTTGGATTTCAATTAAACATCTCCTCCAGTTCATAAATCAATGGACAGGGGAATAAAACTTGTTTTAAATCTGACACTTATGCATTTAACCGACCGATATCTTCGTCCTGACTGAAGAAGGTCATACTGATTGTCACAGGTAACACATTCCGGTGATTCTCGTTTAATGATGTGTAACCATGGTAACAGACCTTTCTGTGGTTTACAGACATGTCATATTCAAGGTAACATACATCAGTGATGCACAGTCATGTTCACAAGTAACATATACATTTAGTTACGTACAGCCATGTCATTGTCACAAGTAACAGACACATTCAGTGGTGCACAGTCATGTCATTGTCACAGGTAACAGATACATTTGGCTGTGTACAGTCATGTCATTGTCACAGGTAACATTACATTTGGCTGTGTACAGTCATGTCATTGTCAGGTAACAGATGCATTTGGCTGTGTAGTCATATCATTGTCACAGGTAACAGTTACATTTGGCTGTGTACAATCATGTCATTGTCACAGGTAACAGTTACATTTGGCTGTGTACAGTCATGTCATTGTCACAGGTAACAGTTACATTTGGCTGTGTACAGTCATGTCATTGTCACAGGTAACAGTTACATTTGGCTGTGTACAGTCGTGTCATTGACACAGGTAACAGGCACATTCAGTGGTATATAGTCATGTCATTATCAGAGGTAAGAGACACATTCAGTGGTATATAGTCATGTCATTGTCACAGGTAACAGACACATTCAGCGGTGTTCAGTCATGTCATTGTCACAGCTAACAGAAACATTCATTGGTGTATAGTCATATTATTGTCATAGGTAACAGAAACATTCAGCGGTGTATAGTCATATTATTGTCACAGGTAACAGACACATTCAATGGTGTATAGTCATATTATTGTCACAGGCAACAGACACATTCAGTGGTGTATTAGTCATATTATTGTCACAGGGTAAAAGACACATCAGTGGTGTTCAGTCATGTCATTGTCACAGGTACAATTGTCACAGGTAACAAGACACATTCAGTGGTGTATATGTTCATGTTATTGTCAAAAGTAACAGAAACATTCAGCGGTGTATAGTCATATTATTGTCACAGGTAACAGACCCATTCAGTGGTGTATAGTCATGTTATTGTCACAGGTAACAAGACACATTCAGTGGTGTATAGTCATGTTATTGTCACAGGTAACAGACACATTCAGTGGTGTATAGTCATGTCATTGTCACAAGTAACAGACACATTCAGTGGTGTATAGTCATGTCTTAGTCACAGGTAACTGACACATTTAGTAGTGTACAGTCATGTCATTGTGACATGTTCCCTTTCCACGGTGTACAATAAAATATTGGGAAGAGGAGCAGACACCTTCGCCTGTCATTGTCGACAGGTAGCTTACACCTTTGCATGTTATTGTTGACAGGTAGCTTAAACTTTCACTTGTTGTTGTTGACAGGTAGCTTACACCTTTGTATTTTATAGTTAACATGTAGCTGACACCTTTACATGTTATTGTTGACAGGTAGCTGACACCATGTAACTGTTGACACAGAACTGACACCTTCACATCTTATTGTAGACAGGTAGCTGACACTTCTTATGTTATTGCTGACAGGTGGCTGACACCTTCACATGTTATCATTAACAGATAGTAGTAACCTTCGCATTATTTTTGACAGGTAGCAGAAATCTTCACATTATTTTTGACAGGTAGCAGAAACCTTCACATGTCAATGTTGACAGAAAGCAGACAGCTTCACGTCATTGTTAATAGACAGCAGACATCTTCATGTCATTGTTGACAGGTAGCAGACTCCTTCACCTTCAGTTCATTAGTGACCAGTCATCACATGTCACCAGTGGCACGGAAGCACTGTCTGGTGGCGGTGGCGGCCAGTCGCAGCATGGTCAGCCTGGTGACATTAAGTCTGGCTCTGCCACCCATCAGTTGAAAGGTCACAGCAGTTTTTGTCTCCTCCGTGCGCTGGTCCTCCCGACATGAGTTTCTCCTGGCCTCTGGAGGGTCTGTAAACACTTCACACCCATCAACACCTTATGTCTGTCAGTAATGTGTAAACATTGTGTCTGTCAACTCCTCATGTCTGTCAATATTGTGTATCTGTCACAACTTGCGTTCTGTCCACCAGATGTGTCTGTCAACATTGTGAATTAGTCTTTACTTTGTGTCTGTCAACTCCTCGTCAGTCAACATCGTGTATTTTTCGTACCTTGTGTCTGTCAACGTGATGTTTCTGTCAACATTGTGTACTTTTGAGCATCTTGTGTCTGTAAACTCATGTGTCTGTCAGTACTTTGCATGTTTCAACACATTATGTTTGTCAGCATTGCATATATATCTATAAACACATTATCTTTACAACACCTTGTGTGTGTGTGTCAGTGTTGTGTATCGGTCAAAACATTCTGCGTGTCAAGACCCCATGTCTGTCAACATTTTGTACCTTGTGCCTGTCAGCAAGTTGTGTGCCTAAACATTGCGGACGTCACCACTGCATACATGGCAAGTGGTATCGTGGGATGTCAGAAAAGCCAGAGGAAGCTTGATGATTTGTATACATGTGTGTCTTGCAGTGCAGACAAGAAGGTGATTTTTTTTTTTTAAAAAATTATTATAGGATGTCAGAAAAGCCAGACGAAATATGTGTGTGTGTGTGTGTGTGTGTGTGTGTGTGTGTGTGTGTGTGTGTGTGGTGTGTGGTGTGTGTGTGGGATGTCAAACAAGAAGAAGATAGGACAAAAAGCCTGATGATGATGTGTGAGAGAGAGAGAGAGGACTGTGTGTATACGTGTGTGTGTGCAGTTCGGTTGCAACGACAGGTGATATTATGGGATGTCAGAAAAGCCAGAGGAAACCTGATGGTGTGTGGATCAACACAGCGGTCACAAAAAGCGCTCGAGATGAATCCTCTGGTGTGTGTACTAGTGAACACTGGGACAAGAGTATATTATGGGATGTCAGAAAAGCACTGTGTTGAAGACTGACAAACAATGTGAGTGAATCCTCAGGCAAACACTGACTGTAGTGAGCACTGTAAACTGATGAACAATGTGATGAGTGCTGGTGAATATTGTGGTGAACACTGCAGTTAGTATTAGTGATCAACATTATTAGTACTGGTGAACAGTGAACACTGGTGAGTGCTTGTGAACACTGATGGGTACTGCTGAACGCTGTGGTGTGGATTGGTGAGTACTAGCTGACACTGTTGTGAGCACTGGTGAACAAAGTAGTGAGCACTAGTGAATGCAGTCTTGAGCACTGGTAAGCATTGTGATGAGCACTGGTGAACTCAGTGGTAAGTATTGGTGAATGTTGGTGAGTACTGGTGAACAATGTGGTGAGAAACATTCGCACGAGTATTGGTGAACACTATGGTGACTACCGACAAATACTTTGGTGAGTACCAGCAAACTGTGGATCAAATACTGGTGAGTACTTGTGAACACTGTGAAGAGCTCTGGTGAATATAATCTTGAGCGCTGGTGAACATTGTGATAAGTGCTGGTGAACATTGTGGTGAGCAGCAATGAGCACTGTGGTGAGCACTGGTGAATCAGGTGAGTTAACATGATGCTCCATTTTTTTGGTCAAAAGAGTCAGTATGGTGCTCTGTGTCTCGGGTCAGAAGGGTCAGCATGTTTCTGATCAGAACAGTACACATGATGTTCAGCGTCATACCAGAAGAGTCAGCATGATGCTCTTCCATGTCTCTGGTCAGAAGAATCAACGTGATATTCCTTCACCCTTCACATATCTGATCAGAAGAGTCAACATGATGCTCCATTTCTCTGGTCAAAACAGTCAACACTGTGGTCTCTGTTTTTGGTCAGATGTGTCACGTGATGCTTCTTGTGTCTGGTCAGAAGTATCCACAAGACAGGTGTCCAGTAGTCATGGTTTAGAATGTGTTGTGCCGTCTGTTGTATAGAAAGAGAAGAGAAATGCTGACAGCAAGTGCTGTGTGTTCTGTGTTCGCAGGTATAGAAAGACGAGAGAAAGGCTGATAGCACGGTATTGTGTGTTGTGCAGTCTGATGTGTAGAAAGACACAAGAGAAAGGCAGATAGTGCAGTGCAGTGTGTTGTGCAATCCCGTGTGTTGAAAGACCAGAGAAATTATGGTGCAGTGCAGTGCTGTGCGTTGTGAAATCCCATGTGTAGAAAAATGAGAGAAAGTACAACAGTGTGTTGTGTAGTCCCATGCGTAGAAATGCTGAAGAAAGATGGGTAGCGCAGGGCTGTGCGCAGAAAGACAATAAAAACATAGATAATGTAGTGCCGTATGTGGAACTCCTCATGACAGTGCTTGTCTGTTTGTCAGCATGTGTGGACAAGATATTGAGACATTTCCGATGAGATATTGGGACATTTCACAGGATACTGAGATATGTTGATGAGGTGTAGACATTTTTAACATGATATTGAGACACTTATGTCACTGGATATGACTCATTTTATGTGTACTTTTTTGAAAAAAAAAATTCAAAGAGATACAGATAGCCTTGTTTTTAAAACCATGTTTTTTACTCTTTTTTTGCATGTGTGTATTCACTTATCCCCCTTTGTGCCAGCTGATAATGTTGGTGGTACACTGTGCCATTATGTTTCAGAAAAAACAGGCCCACGATGGCACAGTGAACTGCCTTCGCTTTACCCCAGACGGTCTTCACCTGGTGACCTTTGGCACTGATGACCAGGTGCGACTGTGGGGATCAAGCTACGGTGACCTACAGCCTGTGAACTATGGTAGGGTGACTAACACGGTAAAGAAAGCCGTGCAGATGGACATCGTTACTGACAGTGATCCGCCCATCCTCTTTGTGCCCAGTGACAGCACCATCCGTCTCTATGACCTGTTCAGGGGAGAGCACTTGGACACACTGAGTGGACACTACAATTTGGTGAACTGCTGCGTGTCTCACCCCCATATGCAGTTTCTGTTTAGTGGCGGCACTGACCGCAACCTTCTGATCTGGACACCACCTCAGCACCATGCAGATGACGATGACAAGTCTCCTCCGGGACAGGGAGACAGGAAAAGGGACACAACTCTCACGGCTGATGCCTGGAGCAGTGATGATGAAGGGACTTGATCAGTATAATGGTGATGATAAAATGAAACATGGTCAGGATGATGGTGACAATGCAGAGACAGGATCAGTATAATGGTGATGGTGATGAGAGAGACATGATCAGGATGGTGGTGACGATGAAGAGACAGGGTCAGTACAGGATGATGATGATGGTGAGAGGCAGGATTAGGATGATGGTGACGATGAAGAGACAGGATCAGGATGATGGTGACGATGAAGAGATCAGGATGGTGGTGGATGATGGTGAGGATGATGAACGATGAGAGATAGGATCAGGATGATGGTGACGATGAATGAAGAGGATGATGATTAGGATGATGGTGATGATGAAGAGACAAGATCAGGATGATGGTGACGATGAAGAGACAGGATCAGGATGATGGTGATGATGAAGAGAAGAGATATAATCAGGATGATGGTGACGACGATGAAGAGACAGGATCAGGATGATGGTGACGATGAAGAGACAGGATCAGGATGACGATGATGGATGGTGATGATGATGATGAGAGACAGGATCAGGATGATGGTGACGACGATGAAGAGACAGGAGCAAGATACAGTAATGATGAAGAGACATGGTCAGTATATCAGAGATGATGAAGAGATATGATCAGTTTGATAAAGATGAGAAAGAGACATGTGCAATATCACCATCGCTGTTGATGTCTGGAACAGTGAGGTGGAGAGACATGTTCATTGTAACTGTCGCTGTTCAGGTCAGGAGCAGTGACGATGAAGAGAGAATGACCAATGTAACATTTGACAATGAAGATACATGACACAATGTAACAGTGGTGATGCTTGCTGATACCAGGAACAGTGATGACGAACAGACATGTTCATCAAAAATGTCACTGTTGATATCAGGAACAGTGCGGATGAAGAGACATGATGATTGTAACTGTCACTATGAAGGGACATGACCAAGATAACAGTGACAGCAAAGAGACATGTTCATTGTAATTGTTACTGTTGATGACAGAAGCAGTGACAGCGAAGAGATGTTTATCGTAACTGTCACTGTTGATACCAGAAGCAGCGACGATAAAAAAGACATCATCATTATAACTGTCTGTAGTGGTGCCTGGAACAGTGACGATTAAGAGACATGTTCATTGTAACTGTCGTTGTTGATGTCTAGAGCAGTGACGATCAAGAGATGTGTGACCAGTGTGTCACTGTTGATGTCTAAAGCAGTAACAATGAAGAGGTGTGTGACCAGTGTGTCATTGTTGATGTCTAAAGCAGTGACGAAGAAGAGATGTGACCAGTATGTCACTGTTGATGTCTAAAGCAGTGATGATGAAGAGATGTGACCAGTGTGTCACTGTTGATGTCTAGAGCAGTGACGATGAAGAGATGTGACCAGTGTGTCACTGTTGATGTCTAGAGCAGTGACGATGAAGAGATGTGACCAGTGTGTCACTGTTGATGTCTAGAGCAGTGACAATGAAGAGACATGACCAGTGTAACAGTGACAGTTGGTCATGACTGATATAACAGTGACAGTGAAGAAACATGATCGTTATAGCTGTCGCTCTTGACATCAGGAGCAGTGATGGTGAAAGAGATTTGATCAATATAGCAGTGACAGTAAAGAGACATGTTCATTACAACTGTCACTGTTGATGTCGGGAGCAGTTACGATGAAGAGACATGCTTGTTGTAACTGTCACTGTTGATGTCAGGAGCAGTGATGACAAACGTACATGACCAGTGTGTCACTGTTGACGAGAGGCAAAGAAGATGAAGAGACATGTTCAGCTTCACTGTTGACATCAGGAGCTGCGACAATAAAGAGACATGTTCATTACAGCTGTCACAGTTGATGTCAGGAACAGTGGAGATGAAGAGACATGACAGATGTCACAGTGACGATGGAGAGACCTGTTCATTGTAACTGTCACTGTTGACATCAGAAGCAGCGACGATAAAAAGGCATCATCATTATAACTGTCTCTGATGGTGCTGGTGCAGTGACAATGAGATGTGCACCCCACTTACATACATGTCCACTGGAATCGACTGTCCATGCAGGAAATCTTTCCAGTCTGTCGAGAACTTGAACGAATAAATTCTTGATGAAGAAAAGGCACTTTTGAACTGTAATGCGATGAGTGTAAACTACCCATGTCCTCGCCCTCCAGGTACTATTGTGGGGAGGAGAGAGAAATATGTCCTAGAGAATGCCATCAGTGTCTTGGACCCTGAGGAGGGGAGCAGGAGGTGAAGGTCAGGGGCAGGACTTTAAGCTGAAGGTCAGCAGTGAGGACCACACAGGCAGGGTGTGAAGGTCAGTGTCATTGACCCTGATGACAGGGGCAGGAGGTGAAGATAAGTGTATAGACCTAGGGAACAGGGCAGGGGTGGAGGTCAATGTAGTAGACTCTCTTCTGATTGACCGACACGTTCAGGGGACTAAAGACCTGAAGGAGAGATGAACTCCCTGGTTGATTGACTGGTGAGGGGGGTTAAAGAAAGAATGGAGGAGAGGAGGTGAACGGAGCGAGAGAACTCCCTGTCTGTCTGATATGATGAAAGAGGAGGGGATGTAAGGGAGTGCTGCAGGGAGAGATAAACTCCATAGTTAAGTAATACAGTAAGGGAGGGTGCAGGATGGATCAACTCCCTTGTTGACTTATGTATTGAAGGGGGTGGGGGAGCTGCAAGGATAGATGAACTCCTTGACTATTCGATTTGGTGAAGATGGGAGAAGGGGGGGGGGGGGGGGGGGGGGGGGGGGGCAGGAGCAGGGGCGCAGGGGAAATTAATTCCCTGACTGACTGACTGAGGTAGTGAAGAAGGGTGGAGAAGGGGTAGGGGAGGGAGGAACTCTATGACATGGTGAGGGGGAAACAGAAGCTGAATGAGGCGTAGAGTGAAAATGATGCTTCTCCACCCAATATAAATGCTCTGCCAGCATGTTGTGTGTCGTTAGCTAGATGGGGGAGTGCAGGGAACAGGCAGGAATGAGCTAACCAGGGCGCATCATAGCTTGTGACCAGCAAGGAAGCATGGCAGAGTATGTGATTAAGTATGTCATGAACAATATGTAAAAGATGTTATTTGCATCCCAGGAGTTTGGTCCACTGTAGCAGCAACCTGTGATACGAAGTGCCTCTGAAGTGTGCATCAAATCATGAGATGAGAGCGAAAACAGAATATACTGACTTCCACAGGAAGGAACGAACAAATTACAAAACAAACACAAGGTATGTTGGCCTATTGGGTCGTCTTTAGACAGGACAAATAACATTCAAAACTGTTAAAACAAGTGATGAACAGGCAGTCACTTATCTCTTTGATCTCGCTGCAAAATTTTGTGTCGGGTATTTTGTTGTCATTCATTTGTTCCTTTTTTTGATGGCCCAGTAATTCTGTTTTTGCTCTTGTTTCTATTTCTGCTGGCAGCCACCCCACTTTGAAACCGATTTACTGAGGTGTCTTCTATTGTATGATACTTGAACATTGTAATTTGTTCTCATATTCGTAGTCAGCGGATACATGGACAGAGAAACTGTGAAAGTTCACCAGTCTGTAAAGGTACGCTATGATTTTGAAGAGAAAAATGAACAAAAGTGAAATCAAATAGATATAGTACATTGCTAAAACGTAGTATTTCGCTGCCTTGAGAGTTTTTTTTAGATTGAGTGTGTTGGTGTGTGTGCTTGCTGTCTGTTTGAATCAAGTTTGAACGTGTATGTGTCTGTGTGTGTGTCTGTGTGTGTGTGTGTGTGTGTATGTGTGTGTGTGTGTGTAAGCTGAGCAGTTGTTTATACATCGTTGGTTGGGGGGAGGAGGGGGAGAAGAAGATAGGGAAGTACGAGAGAGTCAACTTTTCATACAAAAGAACAGTACGGAAAGAGTGTATACATTTTGCCCATTTCATTTGATGTAGATTCTTACAGTTATACTCCCGTGGGTGACTGGTATTTAGCTACCGTTTTCTTTCAGTACATCACACACACACACACACACACACACACACACACACAATCAGAGAACATTTTAGTTTTTTTTGTTTTAAAAAAGAAAAGAAAGAAAAAAGGCACTTTGAATTGTTATTTACCCCAGAAGACCCAGTCAGTGTTATTAGAACTGTCATCCACTTGAGGCAGTTTCCATCAATATAAATAGAAGACAGAAAAATCACAGATCTGTGACATTCACCCCCTCCTCCCACATAGTTTTCATCCTCTTAACCTTTACCATTGCTTGTGAGCCTGATTTTGTGGGCTTCACTTAAAAAGTTCACACAAAATCCAATTCTTATTCAAATGACATGAAATTCTAGGTACACCTCAACTGCTCCTTGACAATTTTGTATGCACAAAATTGTTTGGTTTTATATATTAGTATATGAATAAACAATCTTTGCTTTTAGCACCTTGTTTTCATACATCATGAGTCTCACAGGCACACACTTTTCAAAGTAGGAAACGGTGCATCATATTTTTCCTATGTTCGTGTGAGTTAAATAAAGATGACTGGTAATAAATCAGTTCTATTCATGTTCTCTGCTTCCAGTGTGTGTGCGTGTGTGTGTGTGTGTGTGTGTGTGTGTGTGTGTGTAGAGTATGAGAAGAGAATGATATGTACTAGCGCAGGTGTAATAATAATGTATTTGTCTGAGAAACTGTATCCATAGCATGTCATTTCATAGCTATGGAACTGGAAAGACAAAGATGGAACCAGAAAGACAAAAGACTATCTTTGAGATTGTTCAAAGGCCACACACATCATCTGACAATGGCAAGGAATCCAAGAAATCAGGAGATTCAGATGTTAGGAGTCATCTGCTTCACATAATTGTCACTGTAATTTTCCCACAGACCCATGCTGTGCACGATGCAGAAGCTGATATTAGTCTCGAGTATGAGACTGACCATGAAGAGGGACAGGCAGTACTGTAGGAAAGAAGGGACAAGCCAGCAGCGATGCAGAAAGAAAGTCGGGCAGAAAGAGCAGCAGGGGGGCATTAACAAAAAAATGCGGTCAGAAAGGCGGGCAGAAATGTGACAATAGAGGCAGGCAGCAGTACAGAGAGGAAAGCAGGCAGAAATACAATAAGAGAGGCAAACAGCAGTTCAGGAATAAAAACAGGCATTAAGTGAGACAGGCCACAAAACAACAAGAGAAGAAAAGCAGTGATGGAAGAAAAGAGGCAGGCAGCAATGCAAGAAGACAGGCAGTCAGCAGTACATGAAGAGAGGCAACTGCAATGCATCAAGAGGAGAAGGCAGTAATACAAGAAGAGAGGCAAGCTGCAATACACAGGTAGGGAGGCAGGCTGCAATACAGGTAGAGAGGCAGGCAACTACGAAAGAAAGGCAGGCAGCAATGCAAGAAAAAACAGGCAAGCAGCAATATAGGAAGAGAGCAATATATGAGAACAGGCAGGCCGCATTACAGGAAGAGAAGCAAGCAGTAATGCAAGAAAAGAGGCAGGCAGCAATACAGGTAGAGAAGCGGGTTATCAAGCAACAGGGGCAGGCAGCAATACAAGAAGACAGGCAGTCAGCAGCACAGTGTGAGAGGCAAGCTGCAATACATGAAGAGAGGAAGGCTGTAATACAGGAAGAGAGTACTGCAGCAATGCGAGTACAAACTAAAGGATCAGTTTGTTTGATAACAAAGCCCCATACCCGACGTGCATAGCAAGTAGGGAGTGATTGAAATACCTGACTGCACCATGACAACCTGCTGAATGATGATAATGTATGTCAACTGAACAACCTGCAGTCATAAAGAATGATGATGGGTAATGTATGTCAACTCTGGGGAAGTCACAGGCAACTGGTGGATAACTTATGGGCATCCTACGAGACCAGCAGGCAGCTCATGGGAAACTGATGGACTACCCATAGGAGGACTGGCAGGTAAGCCAAGGGAGCTGATGGGCAAACCCATGTGGGGCTGGTGGGTAAATGATGGGTAAGGTCATCACAATGGTAGATAATTCAAGGGGAACAGGCAGGCAACTCACGGACAGACCATGGGACTGGTGGGAAATGGTGGGCAATCTAAAGAGAATTGCCAGGCATCCGCCCAGATCGGCAAGCAATTCACAGGAACTTGTGAGCAGCCCATTACTGTTACAGGCCTCTGTAAGGGTCCCCAAGGGTTAAACTGATGTGTCCCATACGGGCTGATTCATATGGATCCATAATGTTTGTTTTCTTCTGGGATGACCTGGATTCTGCCTGCCCCACGAAATGTAAGGTGTTCAGAGCCGAGACATATATATATATATATATATATATATATATATATATTTTTTTTTTTTTTTTTTTTTTTGGGGGGGGGCGATGAATGAATGAGTGGGGTTTCTC